>JAVFBW010194323.1:0-10177 GCA_034783835.1 Mopalia ciliata
TTCATTGCGCGCAAATGTTTGTTTGTTTGATTGGGGTTTAACGTCGTACTCAATGGTATTTCACTTATATGACGACGTGCTAGCCCAATGGGTGAAGCAAACCACCCTCGACAAACAAAGACAGGACGGGACAAATACAGGACAACAACAAGACGCAATACAGACACCACAAACAAAGCAGCTTCCTGTTCCCCTTTAGCTCTGAGAGCACCAGGGCAACATGAAGCTACCTCCAACCACCCGCTGCACGCAAATGAAACTGCTCAAAGATGAAGCGTAGGCCATACCATAAAATATGTCTGCGAAACAAAAACAAAGAAAAAAAACCAGTTGTGCTCAGCGATTTTATAGACGACGCAGGTAGTTTCTTCTGTAAACAACGACACAAAAATGTAAGAAAGCGGCACGGGCAACATTACGGTACCATGTGCGTTTGTTGGATGATTGTCGAGTAGAATTACAGCAGAGCTCGCGTCACTAAGGCAACGCTTCTCAGCAACACACTAGTCAATAGAGCGCCACCTAGACTGCTGACGTCATCCTTGAAATCATGAATGAACTGTGTACGTACTTTATCCCCATATATGGCTAGTAAAACTATCACTGAAATGACAGATTAAATTGTGTGTAATTTATATCTTGGACAGCTCTCCTCAATTGACGTAGAGGGAAGGAAAAGAATGATTCGTAAGAACACAGAGTAACATGGGCAGTAAAGGGCAATCGGATATTGTAATTTCAACATAGAGACGTGTAGTTATTCTGAATCTTACTTTAACATCGTGACATGGTCAGAAACCCTGCTTGATAAAAATCAATAAACTCTCTTTGCACGCTAGTCTCTAACTAGTGCGTACATCTTAGCTGGTTACCTGTTTGTACAGGTTATATATGAAACCTGTTCATGCGGGTAATTCTAACATACCATGTTACCTACTTATGCGGAAGATATATCTAAACTACCTTGTTGCCTGCTAATGCAGTAAATAAATCTAACCTACTATGCTACCTGGGTATGCGGAAGATATATCTAACCTACCATGTTGCCTGCCAATGCAGTTGAAGAATCTAACCTACCATGTTACCTGCTTACGCGGAAGATATATCTAACGTACCATGTTGACTGTTAATGCAGTAGACAAATCTAACCTACCATGTTACCTGCTAATCGGTAAAATATATCTAACCTACCATTTTGCCTGTCAATGCAGTAGATACTAAGATACATGTAACCTGGCACATTACCTGCTTATACGGGTGAATTACCCATTGAATGTCTGTCAATGCAGTAGATAAATCTAACCTACCATGTTAACTGCTTATGAAGAAGACATATCTGTTGCTTGTTAATACAGTGGATACATATAACCTGATAAATAATCTGTTTATGCGGGTGATATATTCAACCTACAATGTTGCTTGTGTATGCGGGTAATAGATCTGACTTAGCATGTTGCCTGTTTGCTCGAGGTATACATCTATGCTGTTTATGTGATTTATCTAGCTAACCATTCTAGATGTACCTTTTTTGTGCGGGGACATATCTGACCTTCTTGTCACCTTGTTTGAGGGATATATCTAACATACCTTGTTACATTTGTTCAGGGATATATCCAACATGTTTGTGTGGTGATTTATCTAGTGTGTGTGTGTGTGAAAGGGGGGGGGGGGGGCATATGTAACCTACCATGTTATCTTGTTGCTTTGGGATATATCTAACCTGTTTGTGTGCTTGATTTTTTTATAACCTGCTTGTGTGTGTGATATATTTAAATATTTATATTTACTGTTTTTACAGGAAAGGCATATATATCTTACTATAATGTTACATGCATGTGTTGGGTACAAATCTGACCTGTTTTTAGTGTGATATATATAACCTGTGTGTGTGTGTGTGATATCTAACCTGTTTTTAATGTGATATATATAACCTGCGTGTGTGAATAATATATCAAACTTATTTGTGCTGTTTGTGCGGCAGATAGGATGAATGGGATGCATGGTGGATTAACTTAGACTTACTTACTCACAAAACAATAATATATTATTACATAAAAGATGTCAAGAGCGACAATAGAATTAACCAAATATTGATTAAAGAATCAAGGCGTTCCTTGTTGTTACACGTATTTCAAAGAGCAGCAGGTAATTATGATTTTTGTCTGGTTTTGTTTTGTTTTTTTGGGTTTTGTTTTTTTTTATGGAGGGATGTCTAATTCTACAATGGAGAGCCATAGAATATCACACATAGTATTGTAAACCAGCATTAATTCGTTCGCTAAGTACCAATACAAACTTGTCGAAATATTTTGCTTTATCATTTAGCCTACCTGTGGATGAGAAACATGACTAAAAGGGTGTTTATGTAAGATCTGGTGATGCAGTTAAAGTATATGGATACCCTAGATTAGAGTTCCTCGTATTAGTGTATATAAATCCCACTCATATCAGCTGATGGTCTTCGCCTGCTATGAACTAACTAACCTATCTAGCTGTAGCATCAATTTTATCATTACCGCTATTGTATACGTACGTAAAATCTGTGGGACACTATATTAGGGAACAATGGCTTTCCATTGTCACTACAGTTCAATAAAATAACAAATGTTATCTAAAAATAAACCTCACCGTTTCCATTTTTAGCGAAACTAGCACAGAATCTCGTGGGAGTATTGCCTAATTAAACCTTATATGGAATATCGATTCAAAGATATTCCCTTAAAAGGAACGGTGGTCCGCCCATGCCCTTATATGGAAACGATTACTTTATAAAGAATTGATAGAATGGGATAAGCTGCCTGTGAAATGCGAATCTTTGACGCGTCATCATACAACTGCCAATCATAACAGGACTTTTGACGTAATCTAACACCGACTTTAACAAAGATAATGTCAGATGAAATAAATGGATTTGTATTTATATACTTAGAGTGAAAATGAAACACGCTGATCACAAAGTATGTCCCACAAAGGGCTTATTTGATACATTCAGGCCAGATTAAAACCAACCATATTTCAAATCCAATTTACGGATGAATAAATACGTGGGAATATAGATCCCAATCCCCCGTCCTTTTAATAAACAAACAGTGGAGGGGGACAAAAGAATGTTTAATTAAGTTACAAGAGTTTATTATTCGCATTTGTAGCAGCAGGAAATCGTGCCAGAGGTAAGGAATTCTAATTTGATATAAACAACAAAACACATTGTAAACACGTAAAATACGTACAGTACGTATGTGTGTCTTGAACATTACACAATAATAAGTTTTCCGCGTAGTCTAGCTTGAACCATACTTTCTAACTTCAACAAATAAATCTCAAATTAATTCATTTGTAAATAAATACAAATGATTGGGGTTCGATTTAATGTTTGCAATATTTTTTTTAATTAACATCAGAAATGCAACTGTACGATAATGGGGCCATTTGGTTTTTACAGAAATTAAGGTGCAGCGTTACCCGACCATCAAGCCGTGGTTGAAGTTAATGCGAGAAGAGTCTGGTTCACGCGAGACTATTTTGGTTCACCCGAGACTACTGTGGTTCACGCGAGACTATTTTCCGGGTGACTTCAACTGTGGCCCTCCCAATGATCGGACAATCCTTATGCGAACAGGTACATACATAAACGACCACGTGACTACTAATGATTTGAATCCACCTGGATTTGTTAGTTGACCAATGATTTAATGCGTGTCGTTTGACGATATATAAATATATCTGAGTGGCAGAGTTAACCCGCATAGTAGTCTCCTCTTAGAAGTTTCGCGCCTGGATTTATGAGTCATGGTTTCAGTTAACGTGACTCAACGTCTGAGATCCACGTTCAAATCGAGTGAGCCCAGTTATTAAATGTAATCCTGGATCCCGCCCTAGTTCCATAGAGATATATGATAAATGAACTGGTTGAAGAGACCATCGTTCCAAATATGATTCATGCGATGTCAGTAGCCTATACATGTAATATAATGACTCCTTTTACAGGAATATCAAAATCTTGTATCTAAAATGTCTTCGCCTCTCTCACAAAGACCAATTATAGCATACAAGAGAAACAAAAATCTTAAGGACCTACTGGTTAAGGCGAAACTTCCCTCTGTATCAGAGGGTTTGTAACTCATACTCTTTAACATATATATTCATTCGTTAATCCCTGTATCTCTGAAATACTTATTTTTAGGCTGATTTATTCATAACCCATGCTAAATACACTATTAACAATATTTTATACACCATATTTATGGTCATAACTTTTCTCGAGATGTCTGTAGGTTACACATAACACAACACGAAATTAAGGTTTATTAAGAAACTTGTCTCTGGGAGTTATCTAGAACATAAGATGATTCTTCGATTTTAATTCATCCACATCCCTGTGCCAGTGTGATTGCTTTTAGTAATATAATGACTCCAAATGCCCTAAGTCCTTCATCGAGCACTTGGATTCGAAATGGACAAATTAAATGTATCCATTTTAATTATAAACTGAAGATTCAAACTGCATAATAGTAAACAAAAATCGAAATTCTGTACATACATGATACAATTTGGGTCTACAAAATTTAGTTTCATAGTCAGTCACTATGCAGATGATAGGGATTAGTAGGTGAAACCATAGACAAGGCCACACACTGTGTTTTATTTGTAACATGCTGATGGGTAGTTCCGGCACTGGAACACTCCAGAAAAGTAGAAACAAGAAGATGTGTAGTTTCAGTGATCAATGAAATAAAGAGTAAAAATCAAAATATATGAATGTACTTCACAGATATATGGACATATCCTCAGCCACCTGTTGTTAGATCGATATAGACCGATATGATAGCCAATGTTTTAATGCCTATTTCGGAAACTTAAGGTCAGGGCAGATTCAACACTAAAATTTGCTTGCATTATAAATTGGACAACGTGTTCATCAAAATGGTTATAGTGTTAGTTCACTGAAATCAATGTAAACAAATTTCGATAAAAGGAAAGAACTTAATTGCTTAATGTTAGGGTAATAGCATTCTGATAAATGAACTAACAAATATTGGCTATCGTTTCTTGTGTCGATATTATTTTCAAGAACTTAAAATGTTATTCCCGGGTATAATTGATTGATTTCCTTATTAACAATGTAACAATTATAAATAAAATAGCTCATTGTGTGTGGCTGGAATAAAAACAAATTGGAACTAACCAATATTACATATTTGTAATTCTGAGTATCCTAAAGTGCCCAAAAATATTACATATATACTGATCTGTGACAAATTGTTCCAATATACACGATTTTAAATTGTAAAAATTGGTTACATATAAGATTTGATTAATCACGTGTTGGATCCGGACATACTGCAGATGATGTTATGTACAGTACGCTGTTTCGGGAACAAGTCTACGGACTTGGACTCGGAGCTCTCGCGGTCCCAAAATCTCGTGTGGCCTCCTGTACCATAAGTTGTAAGTCCCTGGGTCATTGTGATAAACAGAGTTAGGTTCAAGTCTTTAACGCCTCAAACACCGAATCAATCCGACCCAATGTTTATTTAAGCAAAATAAAGATGCTTTCTTCCAGCAGGAGGTGAAATAAATCAATAGCCAGGCAACAATCTATAATATCTAGGTCAGGCGGCTGTCCAACTTCACTCACCAGTACTCAAAGCCCCAGAACACATCGACAAACATGTATTCCACAATTCCAGAGCTGAGATAGGCGTATTAAGGCTGAAGTAGCTAACAGGGCTAATCACCCCCAATCGGCTAAATCTGAGCATTCTGAGCATGACAACCGATCACAGCAACACTTGACACTGGCAATAGGCCATTCATGATCAATATGACATTCGTGGAAAGGGAAACGATCGAATGTAAGTTCTATATCATATTAAGTACATATTAATGGCTAGAAGTCAAACTAATAAATCAGGATTCGATTTGCTTCTGTGACTCGAAGAAGCACTGGGAACAAGCCAATATCTAAAGCAGCAAAATGATTCTTTTTTTCTCTCGGAATTGTGATATATAAATACACATTTCTAAGTTTATTTGTTGTATAACAGACTGATTACCCATAATTTTGTATACGCTGTTTACGTCATAATATCAGTTTCATTGTTTTGCTTAATTAGATCCAATCAGGAATGAGCCCGTCGGTATAGGGATAAGCAAGGGAAAATAATGAAACATTTGATAAACCAATTGTGTTATTTTGGGAAAGAAATAGATTTTCTGAATTTTTTATCACAGAGTTTGGCTGCCAACGGGACCTCACATAAACTCTGCGTTATTGAGTAAACAACCCTTGCAATTCATACATGATATATCCATTAAAACATCTCAGGATTCAATTTTGGCATGAGATGAAAGGATCCGTTGAGCAGGCAGTTTTCTCCAAATGGGATCCTTCAAAGGAGACATATTGGGGTAAGTTTCTTTGAATTTATGGTAATTTTCTACACTTGTATACAAATCTAGAAAACTACCCTCATAAAATTGGAAGAGCAGACGACCACTGATGTTCATTTCTACTTCACACGACAGGTGCTAAGGATCTGCCATACATCGACCATCATCTCATCTTCTTAAATCACACTGCAAGATGGTTTGGAATTTGTATGTCGACTCATGCCGTTAGCCTTGATCTCTCGACCTAGTTCCAGAGTTCTCTCTTCTTTGAATTGCTGACTAGATGGCTATCCCTTTAGGCTATCCAGCATCCAGCCCCTCACCTGGACGGCAGCTCATTACATTGTCTCCAATATGTTCCCGGCAGACAAAATATAATTTCACAGATGGTGAATTTTCACATCATCTTGCTTACACCCCTAACATGTAGCTGATGTTAATAGTCTATCAGACATTGCTTCCAAACGCCTGTCTGTTGCATCTACCAAGGTTATCTTATTGTGGGTCCTAATCTTTCCCTTTCAAGCCACAACAGGATCTGTCAGTAGTGTGGTGTGCACTAAACATAATAATTTAACCAATTTCGATGTATTGAATTATTGATCTTATTTCCTACAGTTAAGCCATTTCTGGTCAAAAATTTATTGCAGTCACTGCAGTGAACTTAACTTTGAAACTATGGGTCGCATTTCTGTAAAGAGGTGTTGTCCGCTGAACGCCCCCATTAGAACCAAAGGCCTTTCTTAGGCTCCTCGTCTTTGGACGGGCATGAATAGCCCCGTGAGGCTACATGCGCCAACGAAACCAAACAACCAACCATCGTATCTGGACATACAGTTTGAGAGCTAGGATAAAATCTTTCTGGCTTACTGTTGAGGTATTAATCCAGCCTCCGGTGACAGACAGGCTGGGTGACTTATAGTAAAAACATGACAGGTCAGTTGACCCTTTGGCAGTACAGTAAACTGTCTATAAGAAATGGACCTATAGGAAAAAAATAAATGTTTACACAAACTGGTATTCGCGACAAGGAGACGCCACTAAAAGGCTGCCTAAACTGCATGGACTAAACAAAAATGAGTTTTTTGGAATAAGATTGGAACTGCTTATAAAATATTAAATAATTAAAAGTAAACGAAAACATTTCTTTAAAACAAACGAATACATGATTTGGTATGTGCCGTCTGCAGTTCACGTTATCCCGCCTGGTCACTGTTAGTTAATGTTCTGATAAAAACAACAGATTCCAAGAGCTATAATCAATAGGCTGATATGAGCAAATATATGGTTGTCTGTGGAACCGAGCCGTGTCCAATATTCGGTTCAAATAAAGCTAATACTGATTAAGCGCTCCTCATAAGACCACTATTGATTTATCGCCTGCAAGTCTTTGGACAAGCAGCCCGTATATCCTTTATTTAAATAAAAGGTCTTCTTTGGCAGAAGCTAAAGCTTGCCTGTGCAGGCCTACTACTGAAAAATTATGTGCGTTGGTGGCTGGTTGTTATTGTTTGCGTTGGTGCATGGTTGACAGATATTATATCATAATGATCTATACAATATTCGCAAACAAAACTACTTAAGGAATAGCCGATATTTTATAGTACGTCTTTATATAGTGATCTCTATATGTCAAAGCTTGGGAATGCCGGGTTAAACGTTGATGTTGGGAGGTTCCTCAAAATCCCACGAAACATGAGAAAGTGTACTTTATGTAATTTAAATGTAATCGAAGACCAGTACCACTTTATTATGGTTTGTTTAGCATATGAAGACTTGCGAAAATAGCTTTTGGCATCAACACAGTTGTCAAAAAGAACCTTCCACAGATTTCTACTGCTGATGACATGTGAAAATACAATAATTGTTTTGAAGTATTTCGCATCTCTTGTCATATTACCAAAAGTAAGCGTATGCATATGGTACAGTCGTTGACACAACAATGAGAAATGTTATTCTATGTTAATTAATGCCATGTAAACCATATACTATATTAAATATAGTAATATATACATATAAATATATTTATATTTCGGGCTTGTGGCCTAATATATTGTTAATAAAGATAATATATATATATGTGTCATAGCTGTTAAGTCAATATCTAAAACAATAAGCTCGTCCGTGGACTAAAGCCGGATGTCTCCTTACCATATCAAAAGGGGAATTTGACCTACATGACACAGTGGAATGTCGTCTACATTGTTCCAAAGTGGAATGTCCTCCGCATTGCGCAATAATGGAATGTCCTCCACATTGTTCCACAGTGGAATGTCCTCCACATTTTTCCACAGTGGAAAGTTCTCCACATTGCTTCACAGTGGCATGTACTCCCCATTGAACATATCTGTTCAGCTATATCAGTTATGTTCCATGAACAGACTGGATGTAACATTATTCACTTATTTGTTTTATTATGGTTAAACTCACCACTCAATGGCATAATTGATTGGCAGTTGACGCCTTATTTAGGGGAATTTACCAGTGATGTACTCCAAGACTCCATAGCCTCACGATAAACACTAACCATGAATGTGAACTTTCTTGCTCTCTCGCAAATTGTTAGTTCCTCCATTTCTAAGTAAACACAACATGACCATAGCTGCATCAAAATGCTCTTTACCACAGGACTCGCCATACTTATAGTTATTCCACTCGTGCGACATTGTGCCCTCCCAAAAGGAAAACAGAAATCACCCTCCAACGCCAATGCCAACAAATTGAGACAATACAGGACAGACGCAAGAAAAATTGAGTTGCAAAAGCAAGAAGCCCTCATTGTTGCTCTCTAGCAGCGGGGCAACATGAAGCATGCAACTACATATTTTAAAATATGACAGAGGAAGGCACTATAAAATTTATATAAAATTAATCCTTATATTGAAGAAAACGTGGTAAGCAAGTACAAATGATGTGGTTTCTTGCACTTGTTTCCACAGATGATTTCTGGATGTTTTAATAACGTGTTTACACGTTGTGATCTACTTACAATGTCCCCCTAAATTCTGAAATTCTTCTATGGGTCGATAGGTCAGACGAATGTTTGGCACTATATTGATTTTCTTTTAGAGCTTTAAGTAAAACGTTAAAACGGTTTGCTTGGTACATGGTTCTTAAAATGATTATCATGGTGGGTTAGTAAACTGTAACAAAATCCGCCAAGCTGTACAGCGGTTTTTGTGCTGTAACCATAAAAGTAGATCCCTTTAACGTGGATTAGTGGTGCTGTCATCAACACATGGTGGAAAAACCTCTGTTCCCGCAGGCTACATCTAAACCACTTAACACATGGCAACTCTATCTTCTCTTAAGGCCTGTCGTGTTTTACCGAATTTATGAAAGCTAAAAACAACGATAAATACAAAACCTTGACCAACAGACATACATTACTTATATTATTTAATGCCTTTGAGCCGGTTGCCCGAAGCGCTAATAAGTTCGATCCACTGTACGTTGACGTCACGCAACGTTGAAGTTATATCTCTAATCCGCTATAACCGATGAAATCTGGTGTATGCCACTAATCGCCTTTTGACAACTGACCACAGGTGTGATAGCTGATGGACGAGGGAGCTTTCTAAAGTCTGGGTGCTCTCAGAGTTAACGAGCGGCGCAAAGCCGATCTATTGACGGTGTCTTTGTCATTGTGCCATAACCAATCTGATTGGTCGGTTGGTTTTCGAATCATTGACTTTTTCCATTTTCATTTTGTGTTGGGGGGGGGGGGGGGGGGGGGGGGGGGGGGGGGGGGGGGGGGGGGGGGGGGGGGGGGGGGGGGGGGGGG
>JAVFBW010194334.1:0-10177 GCA_034783835.1 Mopalia ciliata
GTAAATGGTTACCCCCCCCCCCCCCCCCCCTTCCTTCCCCTCACAACAAATCCCTCAAAAACATTTTAGGTGATTATAAGAGAACAATTCCCCCAAAAAATCCCTCAAAAACATTCTACATGATTATAAGAGAACAATTCCATGCCAAGTCGTAAAAAACTTTCTAGATGATGAAATGACTGAAAAAATTCATACCAAGCCATAAAACATTCTGGATGATTTTAAAAGAACAATTCCACACCAAACTTAAAAGTTATACATGATTATGAGAAAAAAAAAATCCATACCAAACCGCAAACAAATTTCTATATAATCAAAAGAGAAAACAAATTATGTATACTTATTTATTACTTGATACAAGACATTCGACAGATTTTTAAGTACCCATCAAGTATCTCAGTCGGGTGTGTTGACCTATAGGGAGTATTCCAGAACTGGTTCACTTCTTTCCGTCAAGTTGTCAAAGCTCATACAATATATCAGGTTCCCAAATAACACTTTCACACAAACCTATCCCGGATACTTGCAAAAAGAAGAAAGTGGGGAAAAAATATCTGATTCTTCCCTCTATTATCCCGGAAATATTATAGGACGGGCAGAAACGACTGAGCTTATAAAGGTATACTATGACGGCAGGAATAGACTCATTGAATATACTACTTATTAAATATCTAAATAGGGGTATTATTATTTCATGACCGTTATTAAACTGAATTATTGAATCGATTTAAATTCTTGTATATCTTCAATAGGTACACAAGGATGGTACCTTATTATTTTAATTTGTCGTGGCCATGAAGTAAAGGCTAAATATTTAAATCGTTTTATTTTCATCTACGTCATATTAAGAATAACAATAAAAAAACAAGGGACGTCTCAATTATATAACAACCAATCTGAGTTACTAATTGGTACATGGTTGTCATAAGTGTATCGACTGATAATATTGTTAAAGTCTGATATATAATGATGCCATCGTAGAGACAGTTAACAGCCATATGGACAGGTACTAAACAAGACAAGATTAAACGGATGGAAGATGGTTGTCATGTAGGTATGTGTCAGAGGAATTCACATCATACAATGGACCCATTAACACGATATGGCCACAGAAGTGTGACTTGACATATGTACACTATCCGGTACATCTTATTACCATTAACATGACAACAGTCAATGGTACATTTGGACTCCCCCGCTTCTTAGCCGTAGTTAACTAGTTCAAAAACACTCCTACTCTTTCCCATTTTCAATGGCATTCATATTTAAAAGCTCGGAATGTCAGTTGTGTACACAGTTATAAGCACAATGACAATACGATCAAGGAGAAATGAAACCGGCCTGTGTTTATTGTACAGACACAGATCCTTTCATTTTTACACTAATATATCCGAATCAGTAAGAACACACACTTTAACATATATTGCAGAGTGAACTATGAATATATATTGATTTAAAAATTTCAGAAAAATTAGGATTTCAAAGTTTTACATGTTTGTGTATTTGAGGTAATTTGGATGTTGAACAGCTATTCTGGGTAGACATCTCTATAGAAATCTTTGTTTCGTTAAGTTTCGTTCTGACAATCCTTAGAGTTTATCCTAATCTACATTACCAGTAGTTAGAACCACTGAAACCCAGGTGACATTTAGAATCACTAATTGGTATGTCAGGGCGTGGTGTTGTTTTACTGATGAAGGATGGTGTTTGAATCTCTCTGTAAATATCAGTCACTTGGGGACTCCGTTGGGTTAGAGCCTGGCCACCAGACACCTGATAGACTAAACTAGGAACAATGCACTGAGCTAAGCTAACCTTTACAGGTGAGTTTAGAAAGGTAAAGTAGATAGAGACTGGGAGTGACAAGATTGCTCTGACATTCTACAGAGTTACGCAAAATACTTAAAACGGCTGTAAGAAGGGCTCCATCCCGAAGATTTAGACTTCCAGTGCATTGGTATTACTAATTAAAAAAAGACACCAAACTTTACAATTAAAAGCATGCCCATGCTTTATCCTATATAACTGATAAAAAAATCTTAGAAATAAACCATTGGTATAGTTAACATCTATTATAAGGAAATGGTCGACAACCCCCATGTTGCATTGCTACTAGAATAGACCATGGAAACTTCTTCATAAAATATCGTTTTTCAAAGAATATTTATTATATATTACACGAACCAAAAGTACACGAGGGAACAACGTTATTTAGTCTGAAGAGAAGCTACTGTAAAATTCCCTGAACAAAGATCGTCTCCAATGAACTTCAATAGAATTGTGTACATCGTTGAGGAATGTCCTTACATCCATCTCATTACCTAAATGGCTTGTTTTCCAGTATATATTTATAATGCTATTTTTAAGGTTATACATGAAGGGATATTTCAGTCACTCCTAACCATAATCATCTCTGATATTAAATTTCATGTGTATGCACTTTTGTGAAACAGATTTTAGTGTCGTATCTCTATGAGGCGGTCATCATTTTTTGTGTCGTGGCACTGTGAGTCGGTCAGTAAGCTGTGTCAACATGTACCGTATATTTATTTTATAAAGCGGTCAGTAAATATTTTTCTGTAAGGCGTTCAGAAGATTTTGTGTCATGACTCTCGGAAGGTAATCAACATATTTTGCGTCAGGACTCGTGGAAATGTCGTCATTTTGTGTCTTGGCTCTGTAAGGTGGTCACTAGTTTTTGTGTCATGACTCTGTAAGGTGGTAAGCAAATTTTGTGTCCTGGTTCTATAAGGCGATCAGCAGACGTTATTGGCTCTGTTGGGTTGTCACCAGATTTTATGCAGTGACTCTGACAGGTGGTCAACATATTTTGTGTGTCGGCTCTGGAAGGCTGTCTGAAAATTGTGTGTCGTGATCTTCTAAGGTGGTCAGCAGATTTTTGTGCCATGACCCCAAAGGTGGTCAACAAATTTTATGTCACAGTTTTGTAAGGCTGTAATCAGATTTTGTGCCGTCTTTCCGTAAGGTGTCAACAGATTTTGTATTTTGGCTATGTAAGGCAGTTAGTAGATTTAATGTTGTGGATCTGTAAGGAAGTCATCATATTTTGTGTCGTGGTGCTGTAAGGCGGTCAACAGATTTTGTTTACTGGTTGTGTAAGGCGGTCAACAAGGCGGTCAACAAGGTGGTATTTTGGTACAGTTTAAACATAAATATTAATTGCAGTTTGACTACTATTTTCAGGAGACTGCACCAATAATATAAAAAAAAACAATAAAGCTTGCTTTAATAACCAGTGTTGATCTGGTATTCTTCTCATATAAGACTAATGAAACAGATATATCAGCCAAAAAATTTGACCGATTGTTAATGGATTGTTTCTGGAACTTTTGTCCAGCCTATTTTGTTAGAAACCTGCATTGTCTTACAGAATGTAAGAAGACCTCTGATCACACGAAAGCAGCTAGAACTATAGAGTATAATGTACAGGTAGACGGAAGTCTTTGTTCACTCCTGTACAAATTAACAATGATACGACTAGTAAAATATTTCTTTAAATATACCCACAAATAAACGTAATGTTTATGCTTGATATTCATATCATAATTTATTATTTAATCAACATGACAGAAGCAGCCTAAACTCTGGAGACAAGTCCAGCTCGGCTTATCTAAACTACTTACACTATACCTGTACATCTACACGGCTAGCAGGTGAGTCATCGAGGTTAATTAAGACAGCCCAGGTAACTATCACCCGAACACTTGCACCTTCCCTCAGCTAGATCCAGGACCAGCCGAGCATGGCCACCGTGTAATCGACTGATCTCGAACCACTCCTATACGGGTTTTTCAGGAGAGCTTAACATAACCACCTATATTACAATTCTAGAAAAGTCCACATATGGGAAATAGTTCTGTGTAAGGAACAACATATGCACTCAAAAAAAGAAAGGTATTATTAAATCAATAAATATTGCCTTTAAGAAGTTAAGCAATCATTAACAATAAATGAATTTTAAAAAACTAAAAGCTCGAACCTTACAAAATATCTACACTACAACCTAAACTTGGTGGACTTCATGAAATCAATAAACCTACAAACAAATATCTATATTAAACTTGGTCGACCTGATGAAATAACAAATCTACAACTAATATATCTATATAATAAACTAAACCAGTTACAACTATGTGCTATGTAAGGATTACTAGAGGTCTCTAAATGCTGATTATTCCGTATCAATAATCTGTGCGTACTTATTCAATGAACACTACCGGTTATCTGTAAAGTCCCTTTAGGTCATGATTTGAAGGAAAACATTCTAGGACCATTCTTAAGCATTATCGAAATTGTATCTTGACTTGAACAGATTCTAGTTCAGAAAATTTTACAAGTAGAAATGGGAATGGAATCCGCAGCTCCCAGAGTTAGGCCCTCCAAAAAAACAAACCTAACGGCGATTATACGCATGTCGAATATTTCGATTCCTATATTGTATCACGTGTTTTTTGTTTCTGTCATGTATATGGCCATTTACTTCTCTCGAGATGTAAGTAGGGTACCCTAAACAATCGAAATTAAGATCTATTTAGAAACTTGGGAGTTTCTGGGAATCTGGGAATTTATCTAAAACATGATACGGTTAATCGACATCTCTGTACAAGTGTGATTATGTTTTAGAAATATATACATTTTCGAAATCTTTCGGAAAACATTAAAAATATGAAGACAGAACTAAAACAAAATGATACACCTTTTGATGCCCACAACGTCAAACCAAATGCAACCAATTTAACGATTCTCGACATATACGTAAGTTTCTATATAGAGTCAAAATATATCATCCCATGGATAGAGTCTATTTCAAGAGACATATTGAGTAGTCAGATATACGGTTTAATATACATTTACTTCATTAACCATTGATGATATAAACAATCCCACTGGGAAGTCTGGTCTATTCCCAGAAATCGCAAAGAAGCTTATTAAAATATTTGTGAATAAAATGTCCGAAAACAGATATGAAAATAATCAGATATGCTAGTATTTTTGTCTAAATATTCGAGGTCTATCAAACGTCTAAATGTACGAGTAAAGATGTCTATCAAATGTCTAAAAGTACGAGTGTACTGATTTGCCTCACATAGTATAGCAATTTATGACTTGGAATTAATCGAAACAGAGATTAAAGTAATAAAATAAGAGAGAGGTATTTTAATGAAGTTGTAATTCAACAGCTAATGGTGTCAGTTGCCTTAGGCTCAACTTATGTACTACTATAAAGGCTTTACTAAACCTATACACTTCACTAATATAATTTTGTTTCTTTTTCCACTTTAGTGCTCTGACTTTTTATCTGTTTAACAGAATGCATAAAACGCTAATTAATTTTGAGCAGGTTTCAGGTATGGGCACCTCGAGAGGTTAAAGAGTACGAGTTGCTGTTTGTGAATAAAGAGTCCACACTCACTGCAGCATTACCATAATTCTATTTTGTTAATGTGCCAGTCTATCGTGTGACTAACCACCTCCTCTGGAACAATCTGTACAAAACCCAATCTTGGTTTTCCCTGATAGGTCTGCCGTGGTACATAAAAAATGTGACTGTGAAGAACAAAATACTCATTTTTATCTCACTATTTGGGGCTTTATTTTGTCATCGTTTGGACAGTAATTTTTTAAAAATCGCATGAAATTTATTTATAAGGATCAGAAGGATGCCTCGCGCCAAGTTGTGGGTCTCTATAGTCAAGACGAAGGCCGTACATCAAAGCATTGGTCCTATGTTAAAGGTATTCCAAAATGGGTTTAAAATAAGATTTAATGTGATTGAATTACAAAGATAAACCTATAAAGTATCTTATAAAAAAAATCCCGTATTTTTTATGATGCTTAATTTGTTTTATTTGCTTAGAATTTTGCTACTTTTCATATAAGTCATTGGAGCTGTGACGTAAACAGGGGAAACTCCATTCGGGACAATCGGTGGCGTTAATGATGAGTTTATTCCGGGAGGAATACGCGAAGGATTGCTACATCGGGAAATTCAAAATGGCGGTATGCAACTTTAGCGAATGTTCTATAATGAACTCTTCTTTAAAAAGCCAATTTAGCGATGGTAATTTATCCAATGACCGGAATTGTTTTTACGAACAAATGTCTGAAAGGCCTACAAGTGGTGGAACAGAAACAGATAGACTGCCGGCAACTTGTGTGGTTATTATCCTGTGCCAATATACCCATCCAGGTCAATAATAGTGACACGAACAATATTAAAATTTATCCAGATTAAATATTAAAAAGTTTGAAGAGGACTGAATATATATTAATATATCAAACTTTAAGTCCTCAAAGTTTCATATAAAATTTGACAAGATTTAATTTAGTCTTTCACCAAATATATCGCAACACCTGCTTTAGCTATTCTGTATTTATGGATGACGCAAAAAACATTCGATGGCTCGGGGAAAACTTCTGGAGAATAACAGAATGGCAGTATTATTTCTATGGATACCAATCACGTGGTATATTTCCTTGCTGACGTCACACAAGAAAAGCTGAGCTCTCAGTGTTAATAAAGGTAGACGTTCGAATCCCGATTTCTCGTCAAGGCCGCCGATTTAATTTTTATGAAACAAGCTTCAAATCATCTAGTGAATATTGGACTTTTTGTTTATACGTTTTCTAGGCATTAGCCGTTTGGAAATGCCTTTAAGGGGTGGGTCTGATGTCCAGGGTTGAGATTCAAGTCAAAAAGTTTGACGCCAAGGGGAAGGGTATAATGCCATAGAAATCCCATTACGCCAAGAGGTAGGTATCATATCAAGGGAGGCGTTTAACGCCAAGGGACAGTTCTCACGCCATGGGCTCGATCTGACGTTTAGAATTGGGTCTAACGTCAATGAATGGGTCTCTGATATACCTACATGGTTGCATGAACTGTGTCTACCAAAGACACAAAGATATTAAAAGTTTTGTTCTACAAAATGGTAATCTTTCAACTTTCTTCTGTAACAAAAGAGGCTTCAGACAAGGTGATCCTATAACACCGTATATATTTTTATTTTGTTCAGAAATCCTTGGCTTAATGAATAGACAAAACCTAGATATAACGGACATTTATGTTGGCAATTCAAAATTGGCCAGTATTTAGACGATACACAATTAATCCTTGATGGCTCTGAAAAATCACTACGAAAGTCTTTCTCTTTACTGGATATATTTTATCAAACGTTTGGACTCAAATTAATGTAGAAAAGACAAAAGCAATTTGGATTGGCTCTATGACTTCGTCAAATTTAGTGTTATGCCAACACATTAAGCTGGATTGGGTTGCGGAGTTTAATTTACTCAGTATACATTTCTGTACTGTTCTACTCAATGACATCCCGAAAATAAAGTATTCAGCCAAATTGCACCAGTTCCAAAATCAATGGAAACAAAGAAACTTAACATTATTTGGTAAAATAACAATAGTCAAATTTAAAGCACTACCGAAACTAACACATATATTCACAAGTAGCCTGGAGCCTACAGGCTTTGAACAATTTTATACGAGTTTATTTGGAACGGTCCGGGAAACAAACCGCATTAATTTTATTCAAAATTTTAAAATGTCTTGGATAAGACGTCTATTATGAACAGATAACATATATTGATGTCCATATGTTAGGTAAGCAATATTTACTGGTATCACCCAACATTTGGGAAATAGGTTCTGGTCAAGTTGAATCTGTGATACTGGTCATTTCCAACGAACGAACTCCCTAATTTTGATATAAAAAAAGGAAGAAATGCACAACACAATTGGACTGGTGCGTGTGTGTGTGCGTATAGCGCGATAAATTGCCCATGTACATGTCGTTCTTTGTTAAAAATGTTTTGTGACGATCCATACGTATACGTATTTGTACAGTTCCTTTATATGTTTTATGTTTATCTCTGTTTTCATCCATTCTGAGGGATTCTTTGAGAGTGTGTATTAACAATGTCTATTATTCTATGTTTATCATTTAAAATTTCATTCACAAACACTTTTTATTACTTAAAAAGATATATACCCAATGAAAGGCAAGCGGATATTTCTTTCTCTATACCTTGAAAATACTTACACATGTATTAAAAAATGTATCTCACTGATACAAGGATTTCGAGTAATTGTATTTTGCCAGATGACCTCCCAGATATTAGTCTGAGCATATGAAACCTACCTTGTACATGTTATGTGTTAAATATGTTTAGTTATGCTGCTAAGTTTTATGTTTGATAGGTCAGTATTCCTTGATCGTAGTGCTTGTTTGTAAATGTGTATTTAAATGGAAAATATGAATGTATACAAGTTACTGTGCTAAAAGATAACATATAAAGATGTTCCAATGCGAAAGGCAGTTCAACTGTATATATTGAGTAGCCGCCTTCGGCGACTGTTAGCACACAATGCTAATTAACGAGAATTTTTTTTTTAGAATGTCGTCCATCCCATATATGTATATAAAAAAACCCGATGTATGAAACCTTCTCTATGCAAATAAATTTTCAAAAAATTTTAAAACATGAAAAAAAATTGTTTGATTTTAAGCTCTGATAACCTATTTTGAATGTCATACTAAAGTTTTGACAATTTGTTAAAATTTGTAAAGCGCAATTTGAATATATGTACAGAGATTTGATGCCTATAGGGGTGGGTACATATGCAATAGCCTCAATGAGTTTGTTGAATACCCTGAACATGTATTAAATAATCGACCGTTTTTTCTTTTTCGGCAGCACTTAACCAACTTTCCTTATAAACAATCGCTTTCATTTTTTTAAAACCGAGTTTTCTCGTAACACAACATCTGAATGGTTGCCTGCAAGTTACCAGGTAACCAATCAATCGATTGATAGGAGCGTTTGCGCTCGATCCGGTTATAAGGGATGTTTTGCAGAGTAGCTCGGAATAAAACTCTTGGCTAGGGTAGATGGCTTTCGCTACTGTGAATTTGTTTGCTGACGTGTCTTCGTATTTGCAGCTACAACCCAAAACTATGTTTGCTTGAAAAGCTTCGACAGAAAAGTGTAATTTCGAAAAACGTTAAGTTCATATCGACTCACCATTTATATGCCATCATCGATTATAATTGCATAGGGGTCAACAACAACCAAGTATAAATCAATAGGAAATACAAATAAAACTAGAAAAAACTAAACCGGTAAAATTTACTTATGAGATATTTTGTTGAAGTTATGTTCGATAAAACCATATTAGGTTAAAACTGGACAAAAAACTGATCTATTTTGTTTAAGGTTCATTGTGAGAGCATTATTCGAAATTCTAATTACAAATAGTTATAGCTGAGCTTTAATTTCGTTTTCCAGCAAGTATAGAACATGGTTATTGACATGGTGTCGGAGAATCATAGGATTATCACAGCAAACTAGGCTCTTCATTGTTTTGTGTATGATCAGTAAAAAAGCTCGGTCACCTAGATATGAAACTATGACATTATGTCAATTAACCTGTTGAAATGGTACTACACTCGTTTTGTGTATTTTTAAAATGTTCTTCGCTTGTTTAGGAGAGGAATTGTTCGGTTCGTTTCTGCAATAAACACATTGAATTGATTGATTGTAAATGTCTAGTTCATACATAAGATTTTGGCAGACTTAATTATTTAATAATGTTCAAATCTGTCGCATTTGAACAGGACAAGATAGACACCTGAATGGTGCCTCAATTTTTTAATGTTCGACCTAAATCTTTAAACTATTTTCCGAACGATCTGTTACACGTAAATATAATTTTCCACGATTTTCTACGGTTGGGCAAAATTATGTCAACTGCATTTTTTTCTGTCCACATTTATCCAATTTGATATAAGTTTCAAAGATATTCGGATCTTCATCACACTGCATTTGTGATTCTGGTATCCACGCTTTCTAAAAATATTTTCGCATGTATATATACCGTCCTACCTTTGTTCTGTGTAATTTTGGGATAAGACAAATCGTCTTCTTCAAAGTCAACATAGGTGTTCGGTACGACATGAAGATTAAAAAATTGTTAAACATGTTAATCATTCAAAGTTTAAGACAGTTAAACAATAAAGTGGAAATTATAATAATAAATAGTTAAATTTGAGCATTTAATTGTAATTTTAGTTGAGCATATTTTACAGTCAATGACAAAGTGTTGGAGATTTACTATTTCGTTCTCAGCTCTTTTTTTTTTTTC
>JAVFBW010194345.1:0-10176 GCA_034783835.1 Mopalia ciliata
CATTTGATGTATGTTCGCAAATAATTATGTATATGTAATGTTAAATAGATCATTTTTTTTTTTCAATAAAATTGACAAACAAGACCTGACCGTGTCAAATGTCAGTTGAATTCCATTCAAGCCCTGATCAATGTCTTAATGGATTATAAAGAAGATAAGTGTAGTTCTAAGGTGAATTTGTGATTGAATTTTTACAAAAATTCAAAATTAAATTTGTTTTAATTGAGTTATGTTTGTTTGTTTGTTTGTTTGATTGTTTTTTAAGGGTACTCAAGGGTATTTCACTTATATGACGACGGATTGTCCACTTCACACTGCACACAGCCTTATTAAATTTAATTATGAACTGTTGTCAAAATTAAATCACAAATTCACGTTAGAACTACTCATCTTCCTTATAATCCATTAAGACATTGATCACGGCTTGAATGGAATTCAACTGACATTTGACATGGTCAGGTCTTGTTTGTCAATTTCATTGAGTAATTAAGTATTAAACCACTAACGAAGGCCGTTTAATTTACAAACAAAATTCAGTGGGTTTAATTTTTCATTAAACCACATTAAACCAAGGCTTATAGGTGCAGTTTAATTTCCATGAAACTCCAGATTTACTTTGGTTTGCTTGTTCATTAAAGCAAGGGGTGTACGTGTCATTCAGTTGAAAGGGGGGAAATAGGGCTACGGAGATTATATACGAAATTAAATTCAATAATGTAGAAAATTATCTCTGGAAAGACAATTAAACCTGATAGGGCAGTCTACAGACGAATGTCTTTCTAAGGTAATGGAAGATTTGCACGAAAACGATAGGATTAGTCTTTTTATAAATTTGAGAGGACTGCAAAACCCTATTTTCATTCCTTTCCAGAAAGTAGGACAAGTGGGTATAAACCCAGAACACATAGCATTGGAAAACAGAAAGTTAGCCAAGCAGAGTATTGTGACGATTAGAAACAGAGATGACAGCTTTGGGGGCTCGCGGTCTGACCTCCGGTGGGCATAGACGTCTTTCTGTCAGCTGTTGTTATATAAGGCGTTGTTGTTGTCAGTTGGAATGGGAGTCGGGTAAAATTTCAGAGTGAATTATGGCTTCTCCGGGAGGATCGGGGCGGTCTAGGGACAGATATTACTTTAAGGAATATACGATGAAGTTGATGTTGAATGGAAAGAAGATTAAAGCTGGTGATATAATTGATGTGATCGAGGTCGAGTGTGGAATAGGCTCGATACTTGCGTGTGTCCCTAAGACGGACTGTTATGAGATTACTGTTGTGGATAGAGGAGCGGTGGATATTCTATTGAATGGTGTTGAAATAGGAGGTGAGAACTTTATTATTATTGAGATTTCACAGCGAACAGTGCTTGTTTCATTTATGCACTTGCCATCGTATATAGATGATAAAGACATCAGGGACAGACTTGAAGAGTTGAATGTAAAAATACTATCTGACATTAAAAGGAGGTTTCATAGGGGCACAAATGTTGCTGATGGAACTAGATTTGTAAAAGTACTTTTGCCACCCGGGATAAAGTCGCTCCCTTATGCAATGAGGTTTAACACGGCGACAGGCCCTGAATATTTTCGTGTTCTGCATGACGGTCAGGTAAAAGTTTGCTCAATTTGCTATTCTGATGAACATCTCTATAAACAATGCCCTGAATATGTATGCCACAGGTGCTCGGCCCAAGGCCACGTGATCAGGGCCTGTCAAGCAACTGCCTGTGAGGGGTGTGGTAGATATGGTATAAACTGTATTTGTCAAGCTAGATTCGAAGACGAAGCTCCTAGTTCATTGTGCGATCGATGTGGGCTATCCGAAAATGAGTGTGAATGCCAGTATGTCATACGCTCTGAGGCCAATTTTGACCGAGAACAGTCCTCTGACTGTGAAAACGAGCTCCCCGATGAGATAAATGTAGGTACAACAAAGGAAAATGTATCACCGGTTATTCAGTGTGAGAAAGGTGACGTGAACGAGGTGTTTAAAACGGATGATGTAACTTCGGCCAGCCCACCTGCTGACATCACTACTGATCAGCCGAGTGTATGTGAGGATCCTAATGGGGAAGTAGACCAACCTGTAGATCACCACACCAGGTATTCTGACATGGACAATTACAGTGATTGTGATAGCTCACAAGAAACGGGCTTCACCCAGGTGTCTCGGGGGCGCAGGAGGAGTAGGAGAATTAACACACAGCCGACTGTGGGAAAGGCTAAACGAATGACCCCATATCGGAAGAAACCTTCAGCAATTGATTAATTAACGATGGCCTTAATATATCTTTTCTCTCTTCTTTGCGTTACAGCAATGGTTTTGATTGGGTCTCTTAATTGTAACAGTCTAAGAAGTAACGATAAAATTGGAAAAATTAATAGTTTATTTTCTGGTGCAAACTGTGAGTTATTTTGTTTACAGGAGACACACTGGGACATTGCTTTCGTTAATGCTTACGAGCATTTATTCAGTGGTAAAGTTTTTCATAGCAATGGAACTCATAACAGCTGTGGTGTGGCCACGGTGGTGGCGAAGTCACTTGAAGGAAACGTGACGGATACAAAAAGTGACAATAATGGCAGAATATTACGAATAACACTATGTTTAGAAAACACTGATTTTGACGTCATAAACTGTTACGCTCCTAACAGTATTAGTGAGAGGTGTAATTTTTTTAGTGATCTAGCTACGTTTATACGCAGAGATGTAAATACTGTATTGGTGGGTGATTTGAATGTTGTATTTTCTCCCCTCGATAGAGCAACTAAAGTTATGGAGAGTGATCGATCACGTGATCAGTTTAAGTCTCTATCAATTGATTTCTCATTAAGAGATATTTGGCGTTATATACACCCGGATAAAATTAGTTTTACATGGCGAAGAACTGTACAGGGTGTTTTACAACAAAGTAGAATAGACCACGTGTTTATTAACCATAATATTACCCATATGGTAAAATCTGTGTATGTTCGACGTAACAGCTACAGTGATCATAGCACCGTTTTTCTCAGGTTGGATGTTTGTACAGTAGAAAGGGGACCAGGTTTATTTGCATTTAATAATTCACTTTTGAATTGTAGCGAATTTTGTCAAAAAGTCCGCGAGACTATAGTGAACGATAAGAAGAGTCCACTTTATGACAGTGAAATAGGGGTCTGGTGGGACAATTTGAAGTACAGATTTAAAAAATTTGCTATTTTGTACGGTAAAAAGCGCAAACAAGATAATAGTAGGGCTATGTTTGACATTCAATGTAAGTTAGACAATGAATACCGGCGCGCTGCCATTGTCAATAACTATGATCAGACTACAATATTAAAACTCGAGGAGGAATTAAGGGGGCTGGAGAAAGAAATCTGTCAAGGGGCAATTTTGAGATCGGGAGCGAAGTGGGCCGTTGAAGGTGACAGGAATACAAAATTCTTCCTAAACTTAGAAAAACAGAGACAAGACAATAAATTAATAAAACAACTTGTCTCTCAATCAGGCAATGTTATATCGGACTCTGACGGTATTATAAATGAAGTACAATCTTTTTATAGTGATTTGTATACTAGAGATGAGATTGATAGCGACTCTGTTAGAGAAGTTTTATCTCATGTTGAAGCCCGATTGGATATAGGCAATAAACAATCTTGTGATCAGATTTTAACCAAAGATGAACTTACCTCATCTGTCAAAGGGCTATCAAGGGGTAAGAGTCCGGGTAACGATGGACTTACCGTAGAATTCTATTTATTTTTTTGGGATGAATTATGTGATGTATTTTTGAAGGTTTGTGAAGGTATTTTTTCTGACAAAAGTTTGTCACGTTCTATGAGAACGGGTATTATATCTCTGATTTTTAAAAAAAGAGGAAGTAAAGATAAGTTGAAAAATTGGAGACCCATAACGCTGCTAAATGTAGATTATAAGATTTTGTCAAGGTGTATGGCGAACAGGTTAAAGGGTGTCATGGACAGTATTATCTCCCCTTTTCAGACATGTTGTGTACCGGGCCGAGATATTGCGGACACGATAGCCAGTATACGCGATGTTATTTCTTATGTGCAACAAGACAGTGTAGATCTATATATTTTGAAGTTGGATCAGGAAAAAGCGTTTGATAGGGTATCACATGAGTTTTTGTTTAATGTTTTAAAACATTTTGGATTTGGTGATGTATTTATTGACTGGATTAAGATTTTTTACAATGATATACGGAGTGCGGTAAAAGTAAATGGTTTTGTAACGCCTTTTTTCAGAGTTTCAAAATCGGTTCGTCAGGGCTGTCCGATTTCGGCTATGCTATATGTTCTTACCGTTGAACCACTAGGTGAATTGATAAGAAACTCCAATCTTATTAAAGGCATAAAAATACCTAATTCTGATGTCAGCTCGCTCAGTTTTCAACACGCCGATGACATAACCCTGACGTTAGCCGATGCTGAATCTGTCAACAATACATTTGAAGTAGTAAATCAGTATTGTAAAGCTTCGAATGCGTGTGTGAATTTGGATAAAAATGAGTTGTTGTATATAGGTAATAGCTGTGTAAATAGTAAAGTGTATAATATCCCTGTAAATTATGATTGTACAAAGATTTTGGGGGTCTATTTGGGGCCTGATCAAAACCAGACTGAAGTACTAAATTGGCAAGAAGTGGTACAGTCGATAAAACGTACCTTAAAACTTTGGGAATTGCGAAATATAACTCTTTTTGGAAGAATTACTATTGTAAATACGTTGGTGATGTCCAAATTATGGTATAAACTTGCTGTTACTCCGATCCCAGTTAAGTTTGTAAATGAGATACGTCGGATGTGTGTGCATTTTTTGTGGAAAGGTGGGGCACACTTAGTCTCTTATGGGGTAATTGTCAAAAAGTTGTCGGATGGGGGGTTGAATCTCCAGGATATTGTTACAAAGGCTCAGTCTTTCCAACTCAAGATGTTAGCCAAATTTTTAAATCCCTCAATTAATAATGTATGGAAGCATTGTCTTAGGCTGTTTTTGTTGAGGTGTGGAGGGTTAAATTTGACAGCAGAACTACTGTATATGTCGTACAGTAATACAGTTTTCAACCAGCTTCCTATATTTTACAAGGAAATGTTAAAAAGTTGGAATTGTTTTGTTAAGAACGCTGAATTAGTGATTGTAACAAGGGAACATTTTTGGTATCAACCGTTGTTTGGTAATCCCCAAATATGTTGTAAAGGCCGATGCCTAAAATCGGATACTTTTGTAAAGGCCGGTGTTACTCTTGTCAAACATGTACTCTATGAGACTGTCCCGGGTTATCTCCCTGTAACAGGTATATGTGAGATAATTTCAGAGTGTTGTCCAGATGTAGATCGTGGTAAAGTGCAGGCAATGTACACTCTTATAAAGTCATGTATACCGGACAAATGGGAACAACAGTCCCAGCACGACACGCCGTGTGGGGAGGTTGATATTGTTGTTGATATGAACGGAGAACACAAAAAAGTACGGACACTCACTACTAAGGACTTCTATGCAGTCTTACGAAATACTATAGAACAGAGGTGTGTATGTTTAAAGACATGGTCTGTGTTGTTGCCTAAGCTAAATTTTGATTTATTGTGGAAACTTCCGTCATCAGCAGTAAAGTCTCCTGATTGTAGGGATATAGACTTCCGAATTATGCACAATGCAATTTTTACCAAAGTTAGACTTTTCAAAATAGGCAAAGTAGACACATCTATGTGTGACTTGTGTTATTCTGCTCAGGAAGATTTGCTACACCTGTTTATTAGCTGCCCTTCAATTACTTCTTTTTCTACTTATTTTGCTGAAAAATTAGAAGTCTTATTTCAGTTTGCTCCTGTCAGCTATCTAAATAACATTGGCTATACAATTCTTTTATTGTTTGGTTATTCCGGAAAACATACAAAGATTAATGGCACATTTGTTAATTTTTTCTGTAGTTGTGCCAGGTATTGTATTTTGAAATGCCGAAATTTATACATGTATCATAACAAATGTATTGACGTATTACAATTGTTTAAATTTTATTGTGCTGACTCTATCAAACAAAGACGAGACTATTTTAAGGAGAAAAACACTCTAGTGAAATTTGACAGGGATTTTCTTCATTTAAACCCATTATTATCTGTGAGCCTGACCGGTGACTTGGTGATCAAACTATGATGACGTGGACAGTTTTGTTATCAGTTCCCAAACTCTCTGTGATAGTTTTTATTTTAAATTGGGACTGTTAAATAAATTGTGATGTAATTAATTGCTATTTTGATGTATAATAAAGAATATTATCTCAAAAAAAAAAAAAAAGCTTTGTCCAGCTCAATCGTCATAGGAATGGCGTTTAGACAGATTCTAGTCTAAATTTACGAAAGGAAAAGGCTCTAGATTTATGCGCTAAGAGTGGTATATAATTTCCAGGGGTGGGACATCGAGGATGTTAAAAAATATTGCCTATAAATCGATATAGTTTTAGCAGAAAATTTAAACTAATTCTTAAACAAAGGAAAGGACAAACTTTGTAAGATATAGTTTTATTTTAACAGAAATCATTTCGATACAATTGTCAACATTCAGGCTTTATACAAGGCTTGTTTTTATCGCGAACATTGCTTCAACGTCGTATCAGGAAAACGTTTTAATTCCAGAGTACGTACTACATTTACGCTATTAAGAACATGCATTTCTGCCGGAAGATATAAATTATATACGATATTTATGACCTTTATAAGCTCTTTAACGCCTAAAGTTAATTTATCTTTTATTACAGTTTTGACATTTTGATAAAGTCCTGGTAAATCAATTCTATTGATTACAATATATACATTCGATGATTTAGTTTATTGTTTCGATCATTCATGTGTACTCCTCAATTTTTTTCAGAATAGACAGCTTAAAGAAATTGGTGGGCGAGCTGAAAGAGAATAAGGCCAGATTGAAAAGAGAATCAACCAACCACCACCTAGAGTTCTCCCGATTATCTGAACAAAACAAAGTATTACAAGAGACACCCAAATCAAAAGAGGACCACCTACAACGATTTGCACAATATGCTCAACATATGAATCCTGCCTTTGTTCATTACAATCTTCGGCAGAGGGCATGATTCACATTGTAAACGGAATAAAAAAAATTCGCTAGTAATATTATGTGTTTGTTTTAATATGAAACGATATCAGTACTAATATCCTTCAATATTTTGGGGTATGACAAAGACTTACCTCAATTATTATTCATCGAGGACATCGGATAAATTTACGGCTATGAATTGGAAAATCCTGTTGAGAAACAAATGTCAAACTTTCACACTTTAAACTGTAGTTATCAAAAAACAATGCGATGACGAGTCAAATTCTTTTGTCAAAAATGAGACACTTTCACAATTCAATCGTTATCTCATCATTTTTCGACCAAAGAATATCAATTCGATCCATTGTTTATCATGGTATCCACTCAATGAATAAAAAAACATTTGGGATGATGAAAATCGTGACATCTCATCATGCAAACTATCTGATTTGCGGATGTCCTGATATACCTTTATTATGATGACGTCAGCATAATGTTCAGATAGCTCATGTTTCAAAAAGTGATCTTAATCAAATTAGTAACAAAGGGAAGGGAATACTTTATAAGATTTGTCTGTTCTTTTCAGAATCATTTTGATGCTATTTTTAAAATCAAAGCTTTTGTTCAAAGTCTTATTATTGTGAAGTATGTGATGTACCTTATCAGAGTAAAAATAGCCATAAATGTGAGCCTATTTGTAGTGTGTGTTATCAGACAAATTGTTTTAGGACACTGTCTACAGCATGCACAGATTGTAATAGGACTTTCAGAAAAAAAATGTGCTACAATCGACACAGAGAAAAACAAGTAAATTTTTGCGGTATTGTCTCAGACATTACCTATCTACCGCTTGCACTGTTCTCATTGATGCTAAACGTCATGTAGATGCAGCTCACAAATGTGGAGAAATGCAATGTAAATTATGCCATAGCTATTACAAAGAAGGAAATCATTTTTGCTGTATTATGCTTAAACTGGCATCAGCACCCAATTATCAATATATCTTCTTCGATGTCGAGACCTCACAAGAGACTGGGGAACATATTCCGAATTTTCTTGTTGCTCAGGAAACTTGTGCTAGGTGTATTAATAAGAAAATCATAACAGGACATCAAACTTTTAAAAAAATGCAGAAAGAGGCATTTGGTATTTGAAGGTTCGGATTCGGTGGATGACTTTTGATCCTGGTTTTTTCTCTCTGATTGATTGATTGATAAATCTCTTTTGTCGGAGATGGTTACCCTCGAGAACCGCTTCGACGCCTTGGAAGGGATGGAGGTAGACATCGGGCCTTCTCCCATTATGGTGGAAAGCCAACCGGTATTACCATGACTTCATAGGAAATGATAGTCTGCAGCGGGCCGATGCCAGACATGGTCACCGGCGATTATTTCATCGCAGAACGCGCAGTGATGGTAGTAGGCCAATGCGCAAAAATAAAAATTCTTAATGATTTCACATAGTTTTAAACATAATATTTACAACATTTTGATCCAAAACTAAAAATAATGTTAACATATTTACATATTTTAACCTTACTTTTTCAGTTCAAATTGTTTTTCTTTGGATGATCAATACCAAGGGGACAACATTCGGCGAAGTTGTCGTCGGGGCTGCTTAAACAGATTGGTCAGTATCGTGATGTTAATTTGCATAAATTATTGTAAATAGCTCCAAACAGAATATACAGAATATTTATACAGAATTTATACAGAATATTTACAATTATTAGATCCAAATTTAAACTGTAAATATATTGACATATGTTTTTAACATTTATGTGTGTCCTGTTCGGTTCGTTTTGATGTTTTTCTGTCTTGGATGCCTCAGATTGGAATTATATCTCTGATATCGAAAATCGACAAAATGTTCACGCCACAGCATAACTGAAATACCGCTGAATGTGGCGTAAACACTAAGCAATCAATCAACCAATCACTTTTACCTATCAGAATATTTTGGAATAACTATTTCGAGGCGCCACGATATTCTTTCCCCAAATAGTACCTCGAAACGGTTTGTTAATGTGGGAACTTAAAAGGCTAGTTGACTAAGACATATTTATTATTTTCCATTTTAATTGAAACCGAAAAATCAGCCAAAGATTACAAATGTCTATTGTACACTGTGATTCAGATTTAGTAACAATTATTTTTCATTTGTAGAAACCATTCGTAGATATTTCCAGAGTTTGAAGAAAAAAACAACGTGCTTAAAGATGATGATGTACAAAAGGGTAAGTAGGCTGTATTTATGTTCGTACTCCAAGTAACCATGCAATGATATTCTTTCCCCAAATAGTACCTCGAAACGGATTGGTAATGTGTGAAGTTAATAGGCTAGTTGACCAAGACATTTATTAGATCCCATATTGATTGAAACGACTAGCCAAACATTACAAATGTATATTGTGCATTGTGATTCAGATAAAATAACAATCAGTTTTCATTTGTAGAAACCATTCGTAGATATTTTCAGAGTTTAAAGAAAAAAACAACGTACTACAAGATACTGTTGTAGCAAAGGGTAAGTAGGCTTTATTTATGTTCGTACTCCAAATAACCATGCAATGTCACGTTTTATAGCTGAACACACGTTGAATTAAACCAATGGCATCTGATCTCTTCTACAAGCTATTTTATCTGTGTCCAGTTGTGCAATTCATATACTTCATAGGGTGTAGGACATGTGGTAATTATGCATAGGTCAACTTAAGCGAAGTAAATGGAGTTTCGTTCTTGACCTGTTTATAGTAAGTAGAACAAATTTTAATGTGTTACAGGTCACTTTATCAGTAGATTTTGGTGTATTTTATATGTAACTAGTGGCTGTTGGCGACTAATAGTTAAATGTGTCAACTGATAATGCTTCTTAACAGATGGGTTTAACTACAAAACTTTGCTGCAGGAAACAATGGGCAGTTTATGTTTATTGCAATATTATTATGTTTGTGTAGTTTAGAAATTAGCAACGTTTTCGTTATTTAGGATAACACTCTTCAGGGCAACAGAAAGCAACCTCTTTTTCGCCTCTTACGATAGTAGTCCCTACCACACCCCTGCCACTCTTGCCTTTGTTTTCCCCGGAGGTTACACTCCTGCCGTTCTTTGTTCTTCGCCAGATG
>JAVFBW010194356.1:0-10176 GCA_034783835.1 Mopalia ciliata
TACATGACCAGTATTATAAGAGTACATGACCAGTATTATAAGAGTACATGACCAGTATTATAAGAGTACATGACCAGTATTATAAGAGTACATGACCAGCATTATAAGAGTACATGACCAGTATTATAAGAGTACATGACCAGCATTATAAGAGTACATGACCAGCATTATAAGAGTACATGACCAGTATTATAAGAGTACATGACCAGTATTATAAGAGTATATGACCAGCATTATAAGAATAGATTACCAGCATTGTTAAGAGTGTATCTATATCACAAGTATTCTTAAAGAATAAAATGTTAATGCGGAAGTTTTAATCATAACAGGTATTTATAAAGTGGTAGCTCACATTGTGCCTCAGTAATTGTGTATCCTCATCCTTACTCCAGCAGATCACATTTCTCTGTTAGAGTTTAAATTAGGGTTGTGTATAATAGCAACAGTTAACATTTTGAAAAAGTGTAAACAAAACAATAAACATAAATATAATGTTTTTAAAAAAAATTAGTATGTTTCAGGTAATTAAGTTTTGTTGTACACATGAATCCTGAATCAGATCAGTGATTGTCAAGCCTGAATGAAATTACATGTATTCTCATTTTCTGTTTTGTATGTAATGTGTTCAGAGTATTTTGATTGGAGAAGAGGTATACATTCTACAGAACTCAGCCAAAGATGAAGATGCGGAAGATACAATAACATACAGTGTTGTGAGTATACAAATAATCGGAAGTCTTAAGGTGCTTTTTACTGGGTTTCATCTCACAAATTATGACAGTCGTTTGTTTTTTTACTTCTTATTTGAAAAAAATTGGAACAGTAGATTTGTAAGGTCTGGTTGGACCCTTTGATCAATTTTCAGAACACCCGTTGTATTTAGTCTCTTTAATGCAGAAGAATGTAAATCTGTATATATGTATATAATTTTGGAAAGCTTGAATACTCAGGATGACATATACATATATTTGAATGTGGTGAAAATACAATTATTTCTAAAAAATATTGCGAAATGAGTGAAAGTCAACAGAAAAAATAGGCTGCATTTCTCATGGTTTATTTCTTGACGTACAATAAACATAAGACTCAATAAATTAGCTGAACGAGTAGAATAGTCTGGTCCTAGTAAATGGTGCATCAGTTTTTGTTTTTTTTTATAAATTTTGATAAGAACCATCCCCTGAATTGTTTTGTATGTCACACCCTGGAAAATATTATAAAAATGTAAAATACAACTTTCAGAAAACATTTTAAATAATCAAGGGCAGACTTCTAAAAATTGAGCACCATTTATGAGATTACATTGTACAAAATAATTTAAAGTTTCTAGCATGAATAGTTTGATAGAAAGATGCCTTGAAAAATGTAAAGTCTGCTTAAAACTGAAGTGCCAGAAATAGGCAATTAAAGGTATTCCCAAATGAGTTTCAAATCAGATTGAAAGTGACTGAATTACAAAGATAATACTATTAACTATCTGTAAAATAAATCCCATATTTTTCTGATGCTTAGAATGACAACTCCATGGCGAATAATAACGAATCCATACTGGAGAAACACAAAGAATTGCTAGATGATAAGAATTAACAAAATGGCTGACAGGCTTCTATAGGTACCAGTCATGCCAGTGAATTCCCCTGGTGACGTCACTCGAGAATCACAGCTGACTCTAAATAACGAGTCAGATGTTCGAATCCCAATTTCTCCACATATATGCCGAATTTTTTAATGAAACAAGTTGCAAATCAATGATTGAATATTGGACCATTTTGATACATTTTCTAGGTATCAACCATTTGGGAATACCTTTAAATTTCTGCGACTTGTATATATGATCAAGAAAAACCTAAATTATAGGCTCCAATATAACTGTTTGTAATTATTTTCATCACTTACATATAGTTTGAATTGTAACTTTTAATCTAAGCGTTAAAAAATATTTGGTTCATTTTAAGCTCAAGGGGTCTTGCAAGACCTTAATTATATTTCAATACATTTTGTTGGCACAACTTTCAGTTGACTTAATTGAGTTTGTCTTGGAATCATGATAATGTTATGGGCTAAATGTCATTGGAAATAAATTGAATTGTTTATGTTTTGTATCTAGTAAGTTTAGAGTTCATCATTGTTGTCTTAGTTTTGTGTCTACTATGTGTTAATTTGTCAGTCTGTCTGTCTGTATTTCTATTCCGCTCGGTCAGCATTCATGGAATCAAGTCCGCCTGTGGACCATCAGGTATATGAACAAGTCAGATGCTGTGCCTCCGGCAATCACGGGGCAGATTTTTTCGAGATTTCCTCTCGGTTTTCCACCGTAATAAGACTGTGTACAGTGTGAAGTGGATGATCCGTCGTCATTTAAGTGAAATACCTTTGAGTATGACGTTAAACCCCAAATCAAACAAACAAACAAACCGATTCCGCTCTCTAACTGTTGAAAGACTCGTCATTTGATGTGAGTGTACAACATACAACTGTATGAATACATCGCTCTCTAACTGTTGAAAGACTCAACATTTGATGTGAGTGTACAACATACAACTGTATGAATACATCGCTCTCTAACTGTTGAAAGACTCGTCATTTGATGTGAGTGTACAACATACAACTGTATGAATACATCGCTCACGATTAACTTTCTCCAGCTCTCTGGCTAAGGGAAGTTTGTTTAAAGAGTAGCAACGCTGTCTTAACTTAGCACTGGAAGAAAATTACCTTTCCAACATTATGGAACTCTTCACATCTTGGTTGTGCTAGTTAATGCTGAAACTGATTTTCATAACCGAGTACCTTTTTTGTGATATTCAAATACTATTTGAGCAGATTATCATAATATTGTTGTGCATAAAACATGTAATTCAAAACTGCACTTAAAAAAAAGAGATGATCATCTGGTTAAAGAAATATTTTTTTTCTGCTATGGTGACAGCCACCGAGGCACGACAGCATGGCGCAAGACACACCGGTGCTACTACATATGTATGGGACTTTGTTTCTCACAGAAAAAAAACAAATGATAGACAAAATTTTGTTATAACTTAAAGGTGACCCATATACATTTATTTACCAATTTTTTATTCAAAATGACACCAGAAAAACACATGGGTAAATAATTTACCCAGCGCTTTCCACAGAGCTGGTATAGTTAAGAGCGTGATCAGTCATGTCAAATTTTTCGGTTATTCAGGTACTTGGTTAACCATTTCAGCCCTAGTGCTAGTGTGAATTGTTGTTGGAATACATCACATCCATCATATAAATAAAAAAAAAACAAGCACTGCAAAAAACACCAATCAATCAATTATATCCACGTTTGGTTAGTACATGTAAGTCAGTGCATACTGTAGTCTGGTTGGCTGATTTTGTGTTTTCTCTAGTCCATGCTCTGAATTTGAAATAATAATCGGATTATGTTCAAATTTACTGGAAATGTTCATAATATGAAGATTCTGCTTGAGTTTGACTCTCTTTGCATTGGCTGATAGTTTATCGACATTTCTTTGTAAGGCCTTAAATCAGCAAGCAGTTTACATTAATAATTATAATAAACAGTAGGCTACCATGTCTTTCTTGCTAATGAAAAATAAACCTTTTTTTCAAACCTCAGGGTTTTAAGAAATTATTTTAATCAAAAAGAGCCTGCTATAATTGTTGCCGTTCGTATTATTGTTTTGTCTGCCAAAGTATTGTCTTGTAAAGGGTAGCATGTTCATACTAAGCTGCCATCTTTACTTAGCAATGGAGGAACATTTGTTTTCAAGGAAATCAAAACACTTTTTTCTTTATATTTTTGTTACAATGACTTCTTTCAGATAAATCTTCGTCATAAAGATGAAGTATACTTTATATGTATGTTAAACAACATTCAATCTATAATATTCTTTTTGTTTGTTTGCAGCAATCTTCTGGATTTCGTATCACTGGAAGTAATATTCAAGGAAAGGTAGTGTTGAATACACAGCTGGATTACGAAGCCGGACCAAAACAGTACTTAGTCCAAGTTATTGCATCAGTAAGCACTTGTGTTTATGTCTGGATATTTTACTGATCAAGTCTATCAATTGTTAATACATATTAAACTCAAAGTACATTTGAGTCAACAGAGGAGAAACATTGCCTCAGTCAAAAAGATTTAGCGAGACAAAAACATTTTGACCTAGTCTGGGAACATGATTTAAGCTTGAAGCCCTTTGTATCAAACACAACACACTGTTGATTCACATTCCCTTGAGACTGAAAAGGTCATACATAATTATACAAGCCGGCAAAATATTTCAGCTTCTTGAATTTGACAGCTCATCTGTTGAGTTGTTACCCATGTCAATGTTTAAGAACTTTTGTGATGTGAGCCACAACCTGTCATGGGTAGCTACATCACTGTAAAACACAGTCTAAAGCAATTTCCTGGTTACATGTTTTTTCCTTTCCCCCTCAAAAATGCACAATGTAAATCAGCTTGGAGAAGGCCGCAGCATTGTAAGATCACCATCAAAACTCACCAATGTAAAGGGGAAGTAAACCAGTGTACAATGACTAGGGAATTTTCATGTTGTTTTGGGACAATATTCTTAGCAGCATACTGATAGTTTAATAAAACCAGACAACTTTAAAATATGTTTAGATATTTTGCGTTGTTCTTGTTTTGTTCAGGATTCTGCCTCTACTGTAAGGAGTGCTACAGCAACACTGACTGTTAATGTACTGGATGTTGATGATCTCAACCCTAGATTCAATCAACCTGGTGGATATGAATGGACCATTCCAGAGGTATTTCAAATGTATTTTAATGCATTATTATCAATACAAAATTAACGTCATGATTTGCATCTGTCTTTTGAGTTTTTGTTTACACCAAGAATATACAGATGACAACAGTTGGTGTGGTGCCTTCAGATCTGAGAGGTAAACCAAAGCTGTTCTGGTGTGTCCAGTATTACAAACTTTCCCATGTATAACCTGCGATTACAGTATACAGGAATATGTAGCAGCAAGCTTTAACCTTGAGTTGCCTATGAAATCACAAACTCTCTCGTGGAGCGTAGGAACTGGCAAGAAGCTATTCCGGTTTACACTCTTTAATATTTCCATTTTACAGCTGCTTTAAGAAATAACAAGACCTAAGTAGATATAAACGACTATTTTTAATTCCATAGAAAATATTATAGTAATTCGGAGAAAGTGCAATATGGTCAAATTATGACCAAATGGGGGACACGAAAAAACCTTGTGGCAAAATTTGGAAAATTTTTCATCCTACATTGCGACATAAAGACAGCATTGCCACACCCCAAACATACATTATGGTTTAAACTGTTGCCAAGCCACCTCTATGATATAGGAATTATATTGTTGTGATATTCGGTAAATAACCCTAAATTGTACAGTCATTGTTCTTCAAATTAAAACCATATGAATACTCTAGGATAATGTAATGATGTGATACAGCTCTATTTCTATGCAATTTGTTTTAAAAATGCCAACAAATATAGTTATTCTAAATTGAAAAATGTGTTTAGTTTTATAGTGGCCCACATACATGTACGTGTAACACATAAACAGTGGATTTTCATAGAAATCAGTCCTGTGACTTTCCAGGAGGATTGTGATGGCACAGGTTATAAGTCTTGTGACTTTCTAGGAGGATTGTGATGGCACAGGTTATAAGTCCTGTGACTTTCTAGGAGAATTGTGATGGCACAGGTTATAAGTCCTGTGACTTTCCAGGAGGATTGTGATGGCACAGGTTATAAGTCATGTGACTTTCCAGGAGAATTGTGATGGCACAGGTTATAAGTCCTGTGACTTTCTAGGAGGATTGTGATGGCACAGGTTATAAGTCCTGTGACTTTCTAGGAGGATTGTGATGGCACAATACAGCGAATACAGCGAATACGTTTTTCTCTCCTTTTTTTTTACTTTCTCACAAGACGTGGGATTTCGACCGTTGGTTGCATGGTCGCATGGTTTTCCAGAGGTGGTTACAGAATGGACAATCATACTTTCTTCAGTTTGTCAGAGTGTATCATGTTTCGTATTTACCATTGCTTGTCACTCAGGTTGATTTCCATCAATCTATCCCTGCACATGGGTTAATCTACCTCAATTGTCGTATAAGACCTCAAACAAATATAAACCAAACTGCTGATTATGGAAGATTTCTCTGCTTGGACAGATCAGCACATTTATATACATTCAGATTACACCCTCAGAGGATTATTGTCTCCCTCTGACTTTTAAGACGGATCTTCCTGTTGCCCTGGTGCCCTCAAAACTTAAGCCATACAGGAAGTTGATCTGTTTGTGATGAATTTGTATTTCAACCTGTGATCATCCTGTTGTTGCCCCAACTTGTGTTGTCAGTCACATCTAGGTCCGTTTCCTTCACCTTTTATATCTTGAATTATGTCTTGTGAGTGAACTAACCTTAAGTACGGTATTGTAAGTGAAATAACCTTAGCACAAACAATCCTACTGAGCCCTTATTTTTTCAATATGATGATTTTAAGAAGAATATTTCTAAAGCCAATCAGATTTAGATATATCTGTATGTTATGAATAATTTTATTGCAGACTATTTTTTACTGTAGTACATGTATGTCCCTCATTATGTTAATGCATGATCAGAAGTGAGAAAAGTTCACATACTTGAGTAGATATACATGTGCTTTTTCAGAACACATCAAGTTCGCAAATTCCTGAATTTTCGGTATCAGCATATGACCCCGACACAGGGGTGACCCCTGTCCGCATTATGTACAAGATATCTCAAGGTAGGGCTGGGTTGTTGTGAAGGTAGGAGGATTACCCACAAAACATGTTAAACTCTTACCTGTATCTTGATCTAATAAATGTTTTTTTCTTTCTTTCTTTTTTTTTTTTGGTTTTATTTTCTGTATAGACTTTGCTTAGATTGGTGGAGGAATAGATATTAAAACCTACGTTAGTTCTGGAGAATTCACGGAAACAATCTCCTGGAATCAAACAGAATATTATTTCAGTTTTTTATGAACAATAAAAGTTTATATATTTAAGAAAGAGAATGTAATTCCTCAACACTAGTCAATTTAATCTTGAAAAAAGTCTCATATTCAATGTTAATAAATTATTAATGTGCCGCGAAACAAAGGTAACAACACCAGGATTATGGATATACTAACATACATAGTACTTGTCTTATTAAAGGTGTTATAGAGAATGGTCATCAGGTGTTTACAATTAACAATCAGACTGGGGAATTGACAGTCACAAAACCTCTAGACAGAGAAACAGTGCCATCTTACTTCCTTCTGCTACAGGTAAGTGAAAGTACAGAGCTTTTAAACAGAGGAATCATGAAATCTTATTACCTTCTTTTACAGGTAAGTGAATGGCACCTAACTTTTAAACTGAGAAACAGTGAAATATTATTACATAATTAATTACCGGTAAGTGAAGGAACAGATAAACAGTGACATTTCATTACATAATTGGTTACCGATAAGTGAAGGAACAGAGAAACAGTGACATCTTATTACATAATTAGTTACGGGTAAGTGAAGGAACAGTCACTGTTTCTCAGTTTAAAAGTTGAGTTTAATCGTGTCTGACTTAGGTTAAATCTGTATAAAATCCTTCCTAGGAGTCTTATTAATTTTACCCGAACTGATAGTATATAGTTTGACGTTTTATTTGATATCTCACACAATAAATAAATATGTATATGTGTTCAAAAGCAAAGAATGGAAATATTCCTTGGTAACAGCAATGACTTAGGCCATTAGGTCATGTGACACCACTGTCTATTATAACACCACTGACAGACCACATCGATAGAGGCAAGCAATGTTTTTTTTCTCTCTTTCTTTATTCAAAGTATATAATATCGATTTCTGCTGTCAATCGTGCAGTAATGATATCCATGCATCGTGCAATAGCCCTCGAACTAAAAAAAAATAACATTTCTGTCCATTTAAAATCTTGTCCAATGGCGCTATTGTTAAGTCAATTGTTTTTTGTGACTTACGGCTAATCTACTAACAGATAAAATCACAGACCTTTTCAAAATAATGATTTCTCCCCATAAGTATCAGTGTATGATTTTATTCAGTGAACCAAGGCTGTTAAAACATGCTAACCAAACTGATGTTTAAAGTCATTTTCATACAATACATACAGTTTCTCAAATTAATTGATAAGACCACTGACCTTGAAAAACATTACGGGTTGTGTTTGCCAACAGATTCTCGTGATGGAGGCAGATTATGTGAAAACACACCGTAAGTACTGTATTTCATCCACTGCGCGCTGACTGAACTTTCGGGCACATGATTGCTACATTAATCTTATTTGTGGAGAGCTTTAATATTATTTTTTTGCCCAGATATGGACATTTTAACACCACTGACAAAACACCCCAGTTACACATATGAATCGATAAAATATCAATAAAACTCGCATGAATGCCACCGAACATTGAGAAATAGTGACAACGAAAACAACCCCCGGTATGTCAGTGCTTCGTTACCTGTAAACCGGTGTACTTATTACATTCCGGTATAGGTATATATATATCAAAGATACCGATGCTTAGCCAGTGACAAGAAGACGGTATATTGGTATTGTTGATAACCCATGATGTGTTCGAAAACTTTCTATGTATCTAAATTCCATCATCCGGTATAATTGAGAAATAAAGCTTCCATACACAGGGTATGTCATCAGTTTAAACACACTATGAGGCGGAACAGTTTTGTTTGTTTTGTTTTTAACTTAGGGCGTTTGTCTAAATGTTGAAATTTGTGATCTCTTCCACTCCTTAAACTGTAGAAACTAAGGTGTTTGTCTTTTAAACAGATTGACAAATACCCAAAAATAATGATTCCACCACATATTTGAATAATCCTTCTAAGTCAAACAGAGGTTAATCCAACTCTGCTTTAAAAATTCTAGCTTTATTATTATTATTTTTTTTATCCCTGATCAATGTGTCTGATCAAGGTTTATATTTTAATGTCATTTAACTGTGAAAATGGGTCCGTTCTTTCAAGTTATAAATAGCATAGCTAAAAGACATCTAAGGATTTCATACCTTAGGGTCTTTTTTAGTTACATCGATTATATAGCTGAGTGTCTATCTTTTGGGGGAAATCCTTTAAATTCTCCTCAAAGAACATTCCTTGTTGTTCATAAGCTCACAAAGATTATGCTTGCAAAAAATTAGCAGAGGACATCACTGAGAAACAAAATCAAGATGAAATTCATGATGAGTCATGTGAAAAACCTCTCTTTTAATTAACTGTCTATACCAGTATACAGCAACTACCCCGTAGACATGCTAGACAACAATATTGTTCATATACTGCAATTGGCACAGTTCAGATTTCCGCACTTCACAATGTTAAACTGTTTTGAAGGGTGATGTTATTATTTTTTTACATTAATTAACTGAGTCATAGTCTACCAAGCAAAAAACATTTTTGAGTATTACTGACAAATATTTTTTTTTTCCAAAGGCATATCAGGCAGATAAACCTGATTTACGCGTGGTAACCACATCCCTAGAGGTGACTGTAAAAGACATTAATGATAATCCCCCGGCTATTGAGTTTAACAGTTACGAGGTGGAGATCAGGGAGAATACGGAATCTGGTTTCCAAGTTCTGCAAGTGTCTGCCATCGACGCTGATCAGGTGAGAATAACGGCGCTGTCTTATGTGTTCACATATTGCTTAACGTTGCTCCTGAACAGAATGAAAATACCACGTTTTATGTGTAATGACTTATAACACAAGTTTAGTTTTCTGTCATAGTCCGAGTTCGTTAACAAACCTCATGTTATTATGGAATGACTTTCTGAAGAGGTAAATTTAACAATGGGGTTATATTTCACCAAATGTGAATAGGTTGTTGTTGTTTATTTGTTTGAATGGCGGCTCCATTCTATCAAATGATGTGTGCTATCATGCCTCGTGTTTCATAAACAAAAACAGTTCTTGAGAATCTGTTTATTTTCAGGGCCAGAATGCTGTGATTGGATTCTTCCTATTCAATCAGAACGGAAATGCTTTCAAGATCGACCAATCATCTGGCTGGATAGCTGTAGATAATTCATCAATGCTGGACAGGGAACAAACAGACAAATTTTCTTTTTCGGTAAGAACATTGCATTATAATTAACTTGTAGATATGGTAGTTTGT
>JAVFBW010194367.1:0-10175 GCA_034783835.1 Mopalia ciliata
ACAACAACAGGACGCAATACAGACACCACAAACAGATTGGCTTCCTGTTCCCCTTTAGCTCTGAGAGCACCAGGGCATCATGAAGCTCCCTCCAACCGCCTGCTGAACCGAATGAGACGCCCAAGATGGGGGATAGCTTTGTCTTTTTCATGGCTTTAGACAACTTGGATGATAGGCAGACGAATGCTTTAAGTAGTCAGAATTATTACCGTAATTCTGGCAGACAAGTGCCGCTGAGGTCACTGTTGCCATTTTCACCTTGTTCAGGGTCATTAACACTTGGTGTAATTAGGACTTAGAATAAGTTATGAGGTCACAGTGAGACTAACCTGACAGACAGAAACCATAACCTCAAGTTAACTCAAACATAACTTAATGACCACTTCAAAACAAACTTACAACAGAAGGTGGTCATGAGGTATGCCCTAACTTACAGACGGAATTGACTCACAAAGGGTTGGGTTACCAACACATTAATTTAAAGAAAGGGATGTTCAAACCAGAAAACTGTACAAAAATAGTCAAATTCTGAGAGTTGGTTGCCATGAAACCATCTCATAGTTGAATTAACCTCCAAATATGTCATATTTAGGCCTACATCTTGTTTAAATGACAAAATGAAAAAAGATTTCCCTTTAAATAGGAATAGGAAACACAATAACAACATAATGTGGCTTGAAAACAAACTATGTCTTCAGAACAAACAAAATTAAACTCTACAGAAGGTCAGCACAGCAACCTTCATCAAATCATAGCCTATAAAGGAAACTCACATCAACTCCTGTTACACAAAGGAAGTCTGAATTCATGCATATCCTGGACCAAGTGTTAACTGATATCTTAACCATAATAAAACCGGATTTAACTCCTGTCTAACAAAAGAAGCCTGGGTCACTAATGTCTTGCAAAGAAACCTGGATTAACCCTTGTCTAACAAAATAAACCTGGATTAACCCATGTCTAACAAAAGAAGCCCGGGTCACTAATGTCTTACAAAGAAACCTGGATTGACTCCTGCCTAACAAAATAAACCTGGATTGACTCATGTCTCATGATTGAAACCAGGGTTAACTCCTGTCTAATAAAAGAAACATGGATTAACTCACATCTTACTAAGGAAACCTAAATTAACACATGTCTAAGACAGGAAATCAGCATTAACTCATATCTTACAAAGGCAACCTGGATTTACTCATGTTTTACACAAAAAAAACATTATTAGCCTGTGGCTTCCATTGCATATTGTAGCAGTGGCCTAAATATTTGTAATTAGTTTGTTGTTATATATACCAAATAACATAAAAGAAAACAATAAGCTTCAGACCTGCATATGGTTAGATCTGTAAAGGTCTTGAATACTTGAGTGCACAACCTGGCAAATACAGCGCAAACCAAACTTTAGTGAACACAGAGATAAAGAGAGCAGAGAACCACGGCACAATGGTCACGAGTTTCACCACAGACCAGTGGTTATACCCAGCAACACAGAAAAACAAGCAAATCAAAAATTAATACACACAACTGATTTACATTTCATAATTACAAGATAATCTTCAAAGTTGTATAAAATGGTTATTTGTTTTTTTAGTTTAGTTTCTTCTATGCCAGTTTTTGAACAGGAGATTTATGATACGTACAGAAAACAGTTACAAACGAGTTTGCAAGAGTTCATTTTGGCAACAAATAAGGTAAAAGAGATCAATGAAAACAAGGATATGGAACAAAAATAAAAATACTGAAGTAATAGTTAATTTGAATAAATAGAACATGCAGTTGATCACTTTTTTTGTACTTGAATCGAATATCAAATTCCAACTGATATAGTATATCATGTTCATGTATATTGCTAGGACAGGAAGCATAGTGGGGAATATTAATAAATACATGTAGTAACTAACAGACAACTAGCACCAGCTACACACTAGAAGGTTCCAAATGCAGTAACGATTTTAATAGAGTGTCGCAAACCCACAACACACAGACACAACATGAGATACAACTGAAATGCAGGCTTACCTCTGGATTTGGCATAGCAATCTGTCCCTGTACTGTATATGCCTGACCTCCAGCAAACATCACTGGCTGCATGGTTGGCTTTGGACGGTAGGGAATAGTCGCTCCTTTGGGAGGGGACTGGATGGAAGGAAGAGAGAGATAGGTTTGTTAGAAACAGGATTTTGGAGCAGGGACAAACATGGTGCCACCCAGGGCTGCAGGCGATGTCTCGTGCAAGGGGACAAGCCTGGTTTGTGGTTCCACAGGGGGGTACATTGTCTCACACCATGTGCTATACACACAGGGACAAACAGGGGTGGTTTAAACAGCTACACACAGTGTGTCGCACACACACACTGAGTCAAATAGGGGTGAAGAGATTCCCACAGACATGATTTGTGCTCCAGAAAGAGGGTGTGTAACACGGGCAGGTGAGTGCCACTAAGGTAAAGTGTGAAGGGACTCTTGGAGCACTATCAACTAAACTGAAATCAAAACAAAAATTTCACAAATATTAGTGTTTTCTGTTGAATCTAATATTAACCAAATCTTAATAACAATCAAGCAAGATTATATTTTTTATTTACTGGGAGGTATGCAACCTGGCTATGTCAACAGGAGAGTCTATAAAACAAGGAGTTACATGGCTTATTAAATTTAATGTGTATATTATTCAATTCAATTCTTACTCGAGGAAATATTTTTTCTTGGGTTAAACATGCCATGTTTCAGTACAGTGAGAATGTGCAAGGTTATCCTTGTAGGATAAAATAACATACTAACATATCTCAATTCATTCCGGGGTGATTTTTCTATCTCTGTGACTGATACAAGGAAAACATTTGTTGAGATGTTGCAAGTGCATAAGTAAGACAACACCTTTGAAAGATGGAGCCAATAGTTGAAGAAGTTTGGCGCAGGGATCTAAAGAACAGCTGTTTCTTGGTGAAATACTGAGACCTGTTAGTTCTAACCTCCTCTCTCAATCTAGTTTGTTTAGTTTATGATAGGTTCAGGAGACTTCTTGTGTTCGCAAACATTTTCACACCTGAAGAGGCACATAAGAGAGGAAACAAGTCCACAGAGTACGTCCTCAGATGACTTACTGATCATATAATGACAAAACCTCAGAACTGTACCTCAAGCAAAACTTCTGTGTGTTTGGCACTACACCCTTCATGGGTAATTAGTACTTATTTATTATTGATGTGATGTCATGGTTGTAATAACTATTTAAACATTTTAATTAAGGAGCCTTAAAGAGGATTTATTCTGAACTATTTCAGATGTCAGTTTTTATTCCATTCTCGTCGGTTTGATTGTGGTTGAATTCCATACTTATTTTCCAGATGATGACATGCCAGAACAAGGGTGAAAGTGACTATTGGAGACATCACTAGCAATCGTCGAGGATACCTAACAACCACTAGACACAACATGTCCTCTTTATGTGAGCCCTTGTTATGAGAACATATGGACACTATTAAGCTCCCTCAAAATTCACTTCAAAGCAATTACTTGTAAAAAATAGTTTCTGCCAGTGTGTTATGTCACTTATCTTTTTTTGTATGTTTGATTGAGGTTTAACGCCATAGTCAAAGGGGAATTTCATTTATTTGACAACGGATTGTCCACACATTTCCACATTTTCTTGCTTAGTTACGGTGGAAACTGTGAGGAAACCTCGTAAAAACCACCCCGAATCATATACTTTGACCGATGGCTGACCGATGGAATCAATCTCATGAACGTTACATCAGAGTATGATTTTTAAGTGCACTATCTAACCATTAATTAAGCCACGGCCCCGGGTCCCTGATCTTTTCTGTAAATGAACTGACGAAAATTAACAGAATTTCTTTCCATTATCCACCCCCATCCCCTACTTACTCCCAGCCACATGTTACGGCATTCCTTTATCTCCCCGATGGGCTACTTTAAGGGGTCTAAGATGCTTCTGACACAGTAGAGAATGTTCTGGTTGATCAGAACTTTATATAAGAATGTCTGTCTTAATGTCAAGTCACTGAGAGAGGAGAACAAAGTGAACTGTACAGGCCCTTGGTGCATCTGCCCCCATCTACTCAATCATGATACCCTTGTTGCCATGTGCCTTCTCTATGCTACTCAACATTGCTCACATCAAATCAAACTTAACAGCTTGTTTGTGAAGAAAACAAACATGTTGAGGGACACTGCAGGGGCATTTTCCAAACCATCGCGAGATGAGGAAGAATCTTACACGTCAACAAACCCAGGAAGATCGAGTTCATATATACCGATATCAGCAATCAGCTAAACGGTTCCAATTAAGCAAAGGCTTTAAAGATGCAATAGTCTTTGATCTACATTGTATGATGCAAACCAGCCTCTCAAAGTCCATAGAGTAAGTTATTATTATAATGATCTTCAGTGCCATCTGGGACTGGGATGGAATTTGCAGCAACACTGTCACTTGTCAAATTTATGAAAATTAAAAATATGGCAAATTTTTAATAAATATTTTTTAGTAAGACGTAAGAATTCAATATTTTACTTTTTAGCATAGTGACTTTTAAATAACCATAACAAAATCATGACATGTCTGTAGGCCTACATATTGCTCGAGGCACAAAGGGCTGTAATAAGATTCAAGAATTGAACCAATTATTTAAGAGGGATTTTATAAACGTATCCTTATCAGTAACTAACAGTGTCGTGGAAGTCAACTGTGAGGAATCTGACACATGTATCATATCCGTTCTATAATCACTTCCGGCTTTATGCATTCTCTGATCAAAAACTATGGCTTGCTGTTACGACAAGGTCACTCATTGACTCTGTCAGAGGGTAAATTAACTTCCGACGGACTGCCACTCCAGTTTGTGTTCGCCATAGCAACCGAGGTACTCGAGTTCTTGTTTCTCAAGACCATATCCATCGCTATCACAAACACACTTCCCATAACCCACTTGAAAATCTCTCTTCCACAAGAAGCATGCTCCTTTTCTTGCCAAATTTGAGCGGTAATTGTTATTTTCATGCTGTGCTTCCCTCGTAGTTTGGCTATGTTGATGGGTAAGCTCAAACACACAGCTGATTACCTAAACTTCATTTCCGCTCACCCAGTCAGGTGTATTCTGAACAGAGTATAACAGATCAATGGAGACTCTATTGTTAGAGGGAAGTTTTAAACGCTCATATTTCACAGGATAAGGAGTGGTTAGCGCATCAGGCTGGACAGAGATTAGTGTTCAGGGAATAATATATCTACAAAACGAGCTCATGTTACAACAGATCTGTTCCTATACTCAGGGGGAACTGTGACCATAATGAAGGCTAACTGATCTCAAATTAAAGACTTCCTCTTCTGAAAGCCTGTTTTATTGTGGAAACCTTTCTTATCTTTTACAAAAATATTTGACACCATTAACTGTTAATTTGTATATCAACCAGCTAAAATATATTAGGGTACACAATAAATTTGAGATAAATTGATTCTCGGATTCTACAGTCAAACTGTTGACCGAGTGGAGGAATTTTTTGTTCAGTAAAACACATATACTTTACATTCGATGCTATGGTACTTTAATAAATTTCACTTATATGCTGGTGATGTACACTTACACAATTACACTTACACAACCAGATCGATTGAAGAGTATTGCTGGATTTATAATGTATTACAGGAACAACATGGTCATTGTTAAAATATATTGTCTTTTATAGGCAAAGGGTCCTTTGGTAAAGCAGATCAGTTCACATGCCGTCGTAACAGCCCAAAGAATTCTAATAGAACTGTGACACAAGATAATCTCAAGCATGTAATGCTGCCCATTTCATGGTGTCGGCGTGTTACAGAACAGTTCAGAAAAAACATTGTATACTTTTCTTGACAATTCTTAAACGGGAACAGCCATCAATAATAAAAATATAGAACTACCTTTAGGTGGATAACGAGAGGACAGGTATGGGTACTTTTGGGGGATTTAATTAATGTGTCCTAAGCAGATTTTGTTTCCTATTAAACATGGAATTTTCAGCTTTACACAGGCTGGTTGCAATTTACCTCTGTTTAGACCAACACCAGTGAAATTTTCCAACAGTTTTTTTTTCAAAACTTTCCACAAATCAGTTTCTCAGTTAATTCAAAGGAAGCATATGTTATCTTACAACAATACAACTTAAGAGATGACAGCTTACCTCTAACATAATGGTACAAATAGTTTTCACACACTGCGTGATAGCGTCTGCTGTACCCGATACTGTGACGGCTCTCTCTGTTGAATTAGGTAACATTTCACTGGCTACTTGTATAGAAGCACCCGTTCCCTACAAAACAAAACAAGGTATTTTAAAATAATTAGGCTAATTAGGATTTTTTAAAGAAATTTTAACAAAGTAATTTGGCAACCAAAGTTTACTCAGGTGGCAGATCCAAATGAAACCTTTGCATTCATAAATTAATTAAATTTGATCAAAATCAGACTTTTAGAGGAACTTGTTTTAGGTTTCAAAACGTATACATTAATAACAGTATTTTGATTATTTGAGGATAACATTTCCTTACTTTGAACAAATTCTAGTTAATTTGGGAATCAAACCCATGACCGTCAGAGTAAGACCCCCAATCTCCAGTAGTAATATTATCCCAACCGTCGGGTGAATGAAATCAATCTGAAACTTTTTTATGTTAAAATTATCCAAAGAAGATAAAACATTTAGATTTTTGACACCTGTACACTGTACAAAAATTTGTCACTTAAAAAAAAATGGTATAAAGTATTTACCTCTCTTATTTCTTTAATCTTTGAGCCACCTTTCCCTATAAGTGAGCCACACTGACTGGCTGGAACCACCAATCGTAGCGTGACGGGAGGCTTAGGCACAGTTGGTGTGTTCTGTAAATCCTGTACAAGTAAGAGGAAAATTACATTGAGATTTTTAAAATTAATGACAAATAATGGCATAGAGAAAATATCCAAAATAAAAGCGGCAGGACGTACGTACGTTTAATCTACATAGAAGTGATTTTTTTTTTCTTTCCTATTTAAGTAAACCATCAACACATACTGTTTTGAGGAATTTCTGTCTAGTGCCCCTGTTATATAAGAAGGGAAATTTCCTGTACGTATCAACATATTCAGGAATTGATGCAGAAAGAAAACAGAGATGTTTTTTTTTTTCTTCTAGTGAGTGTTTAAGTGCAGAGGTGTATTAATTATGGCGGGTGTTGTCAGGGGTTGTCAGATGATAACCTGCAGTGAAAAGCATCAGTAAGAACACATGTCTTCAATCTAACAAGCTCTGTCATCAGTAACTCTATCAAATATCTTCAGGTTTTTGAACAAATAACCAGCATGTTGAGATGCTGTTTTTATACCTTCCAGGTGAAGAGTTACACAAAAAGGGGGCTAAACTCATGTATAAAAAGAGGCAACACCTGTCGTAGGCTTCAAATTTGGCAGTGATTATGAAACACTCTAATACGTCATAACATACTTGGTTACCCAGCTGGTAACAAACCACTTCAACTTTAGTTCATTTAGTTAATTCACCTAAGAAATCTGGTCACAATTATCATAGAATTTCATGAGAAGGCTGTTACTCAGGTCTTGCTTCAAGGTGAGACTTTTAAACAACCTCAAACATTCTGTAAATGATCCGTTCTTCTAAAGGACATAGTAAAACAGATCTATTCATCTTGGTTTTCTTATTAAATTTTGAGACTCCCAGAAGTAGAATAAAAGTTTTGAAAAATGCAAAAACATACACCTGACTAGACTAAAATAAATTTTTGTGAAAACAGTAGGTTTTTTTTCGGAATATTTTCTTATCATTTTGTGTATTTTTGTGTATTTCACGTATATGATGGTGATGTTACAGCATAGCACATTATCTTAAGTTATGTGTGTATTTTTATGGTCTATCGGTTTATTCAACATAAATTGTGCATATAAAATACTTCAGAATACACTGAGTAGGCATGACCACATATGGTCAAACTTCCAATCTGAGCAGAATGATACTTAACTTCTTAATTAATTGTGAATGCATAGTTTATGTATAAATTATATCAACTTGTACTTGCATCACCTAATTTTTGTTTAGTTTATAACTTTTCATTAAAGCCAGATAATAAATATTAAGAGAGGAGAATATGTTGCACCTTGGCTGACTCCCAAGTCTGAACGAACTGACAACACATTACTGTGACATTAGTGTATTAAAGTGTTCAATACAAATGAAACACACCTCTTCAAATTTATTACATATCATAGTAAAGGCTTTATAGATGCCCTCCGTTGATCCAGTCACTGTGACTATTCTCTCTGGACATGACCCATCTGATATGTTAATTTTGGCACCGCTCTGAAAGAACAATAAACATTTATTGTACAAAAAATTTCAAATAGCTACTGGAAAATATCTACCATAAATTTAATGTGACAAAATTACTACAACATGGTTAACATATATATATAGGCCAACTGAAAAGTTAGCAGAAGAAATATGCTCTGTGGCGACCATGTTGATTGAGTAAGAAAAGGAGCAGCAGCTGTTGTATTCACATAACTCCTGTAATACATTGATCTGGATTTCATGGGAAATCAATATAAACGTATGTGCTCCCTCCGTTTTAACATAGCAACTTTCATGGGATAATTTAGAGACACATAAATCACAAGATGGCATATCAGTCACCAGAAATGACATCAAAATGTCCAATAAATAGGACTAATCTCCTCAAAAATGTAGATAAAATAACTGGATCAATGTTTTTCTTTGGTTTAAGTTCTCAGCAGTGTTGATCAAATGTGATACAGAATCATCTTACAGATTGGCCTATTAAGAACAATAATTTAATGATATAATATTAAATCCAGAAAAATACGCAAAAAATACACAAAAATAACAATGCAAATTACACTAACATTTTTGCTTTTTTGTAAATTTTGACAACCTTGAAGTAAAACGTACATGGACATGGCTTTCTTCTTTATTTCAACTTTTTTGTTGCTACTCATCATGATATAAACGTGAAAGAAGAACAAGTTATCATCTAATATAAATATCCGTTACATAATTATTGAGTTGAGTTATTGGACACTAACCTCCTCTCGGAATCTTTTAATGTTATCACCTTTCTGAAATTACAAAAGAAAAAACAGAACAAATTAATAATTGAACATACAATGCAAAGTAAGTAATTTATTAATAGATTGGAGGATTTTGTAAAAATTAAAACAAGACTGTTTGAAATATTTGTAGTTTTTTAGTTCAGCTGACAGAATGAAGGGTGGGAGAATATAGAGTGAAATGAATTTAAAAAAACCTCAGTCATAGTACTAAATTATGTAATTTCAATCAATGGCACTATAGGGACTATATGATATAAGGACTACTCACCTTTCCTATGATGCTTCCCACCTCCTGTAAAGGAAAACAAAATTATTATATCATTTATCCAGAGAAAGAAATGTTCTATAAATTAAATTTAAATGAAGTCAAGTTGCATACAGTCCAAACATATTGAGCCATAAAAACCCTACTTCTACATTAGCCAGTTTTGATTAAAAGTAAACTAATACTAGAGCCGTTTAACTAAAATCCTTCACCAATGTCCAACAGCACTTTTCATTAAATTCAGATTGGATAGAACTGTTTTTTGTTGAAATGTTGAAACATATTCTCAGAATATGTGGTGGTTAAGAAGAAAGCGGTGTACTTTTAGAGCAAAACTATGTTTAATGACCAAAGAGCTGTGAACTAATTAGTGCCACCATTAGTGGTAACATGATACATAGGAAATACTGACACATTGTAAATAGACAGAGCTAAACGTGATGGACACGACCAGCCAGAGAACTATTCCTAACTTTTGTATTTGGTGCTTAATTTGTTGTAAGAAAACACCTAACCTGAAAGTTAGAACAACAAACAGTAATACTATCTGTACTTTTCAGAGAATAATCTTGTCAAGACATGCCAAAATTATAACCTAGTCAGAGTTGTGCTTGTTGGATTAGTTGATACGAAAACATAAACTTACATGTAACATAGGCTATTTTAAATTACATGTAGAGTAGAAATTCTCGAAGATCTATTCTAATACTATGTCAACACAAAGTTGTTAAATTTTATCAAGAAAAAACAACAGATGCTTTGAATCATAAAACAACAATTGGGATCTTGCTGGA
>JAVFBW010194378.1:0-10175 GCA_034783835.1 Mopalia ciliata
GCCCAAGTTAGTTAAACAGAAGTTACTAGTGCCGATTATGTAAGTAGTTGCTGAACAGGTATTACGGTCAACGTGATAATAGCCTAAATACTATATGCCAGATTACCTAGTCCCCAGTCTATGTAAGTCCACCTGTATAATACAGGTAGAATACTGGCAATATTGGCAAAACCTCACGTAGCAGAAGAAAAAGGAAAAGCGAACATAAAATAACAGTGCACATATATATATATATATATATATATATATACAATTCAATGGTAGGAACCGTATTTACAATTAGGATGATTCAAAAGAAATAGAAAACTAAATGACTTTACAAAACAGGTGCTTGAGTTGGTAGGAAACGCGTCCGACACCCTCCACTGCTCGAGTCCAATCTGTTGAGCAGAAAATCAGAAGTTCGCTTTATACTGTATGGTAATTCGGGTCGTGTACAGAATACGTATTTGTTGATATGGCGTGCTTTACTGGTCTGCTGCCAGAAATGGCAATCAATGCGAGAGGCATTTATCTTGCTGTCCGAATCCCGACTCCCGATTTGGTCATGGATCCCGCGATTTGTCAATAAAGTGATATATAACAATGCCATTATTTTTGTAATTTGGGCTAATCAAGCAGAAAGTTTAAGGAAAAGCTTTGTCAAAACACAATAACTACAGCTATTTTATCTTTTTGAGAAAATATTACTTCCGGCTATGTGATTTCAGGTGAAATTGAGATAATCACACACAAATGAAATGGCCGGGGGCTTTCCAGATTTAAGATGAAAGTGAAAACGAATGCTCACAATATTCCTACCCAATAATTCATGAAACCCTGACAATAAATTGCGAAAGAATAGAACAAAACCACTGTTGAAGTGAACCTATTTGATAAAGTACTTTGATACCAATTTTCAACAGAAAAAAACCTCTTCAAAATAGACTATTTCGACTCAAGGACAATTTCGTTTTTCTCAAAGAAAATTATTTATTAATGCCATAGGGAAATTTGTGTGAGATGCAGTGATACAACGCGTACTATAACCAATACCTGGTATTAAAAGCTTATGAGATTAAATACGAAATAAAAAAAATCCGTAAAACCGCGGGAATCATGCTTATATATATATGTTTAAAGCGAGCTTGCATTATGCAGCTTAATACTAGGGACATACTGGACAATTTGTGTCAATCGTTATCTGTGTTTGTTATGGCCGGAATTCAGTTATTAAAAAAGGTCTTCATAAAATGTCGCTTTTCATTGATCAATATGGTTTAAATATATAGCCTATAATTCATAAAATCGAATGTTCACAAATCTATATAGGAACTGTCGGAGTAATTGCGACCATAAGATATTTTTTAGCATTTTGATAAAATGCCTAAACCTGTTAAATAATGTTTTGAATCTTAATGTGTGTCGTCAAGGCACGGCATGGAAAGCTGCCAAACATTATTCCAATATTGCTTTGATGCGATGATATAAAACAATGATTAAATATAGAAAGAAAGAGCTTGTTTATTCGCTTGTTTAAGTTTATTTCGTCGACACCCTTTTTAATTGCAAAGTAGTTTGAGCGTAATTATTTATTATAGTGTCAGGGTTACACAGTGTTCTACCATATCAATCTTGTAAACAATCTCATACTTGTCTGTCACGGTATAAAGTTGACGGATGAGTGAATACCAGAGTCTTTCGGTAAAACCTGTCCATCGACTTTCTTTTCCTACGGACCGAATCCGCCACTTTTGTCGTCTGCCAACATAATATTGATACATTATTCTGCCAAGGGCCATTTGACAGAAATATACTTAAGCGATCAGTTGGAAGGAAAAGGAATCAGAGTATATGTCTATAGCAATCCATCTGCCAGCCGAGAATACTAGTAGATGACAGCAGACGATCGAGGCGATAGTTGTCCCGCTCTTTCGCCCAGCACAGAATACATTATGTATGTAGCATTAACCTCTCAATACATCTCTGTCATCGTGATCACCATGATTCTCATGTCAGTCTGTGAACCAGATTGCCCAAGAAGCCCGCTTTCAAAGGTATTCACTTCAAGATTACTCAGTCTTTGAATTGCTAAGCAAAACAAACCATCTGGTAAACAATGAGCTCAAACCAAACTTTTAACCTCGATATTGATTTTGTTTGAAAAATTATAAAAGGTACACAAGATGTTTGTTTTGTTTGTTTGATTGGGGTTTAACTTCGTACTCAAGGGTATTTCACTTAAATGACGACGGATTGTCCACTTCACACTATTAACGCGGAAAACCGGAAGGAAACCTCGTAAAAAGCACCCGTACCATTGCCGGGGCCATATCTTGTGACTCACTCTATACCTGAGGGTCGACAGTCGGGCTCGATCCCGTAAACAAAGATGTTTGGAGATTAAGGCAGTATATATAGTTTATGTAAAAACAAAGCAATATGTGTTTGTATAGAATAGGTAAAAATCTATTTGTTTGCATTTTCATTACCCTACCGAAACCAAGCAATTTGTGTTTGTATAGAATAGGTAAAAATCTGTTTGTTTGCATTTTCATTACCCTACCGAAATGCCAACCACATATGCACAACGACTAATGAAATGACTAAATTGTATTGTAGAATAATGATATTTAAGCAATAAAAGTTAATTGTTTAATGACTTGAATTTTTCGTCATATGAAAATGTAGGTTCTACTCATACAGTGCGCTGTTGTAGTTTTGTAATGTTGTAGTTTTCTCTCCTTAACTGTACAGTTGTTTTGTTCGTTTGTTTATTTGTTGTTGTTTTTTGTGTTGTTGTTTTTTTGGTCTGCTTTTTTAAAAATATCATTTAACATTGACGGAAAAATGTTGTTTTTTTTTTATATGTTATAACTGTTTATATGTTGACGGTTTTGGTCATTTGAATGTTTGAGTTATTTGAAAATAATCCAACTAAATATAACCGAATAAAATGGTGTTTATAAGATAGCTCTGCCAAAGTAAGCAGCGCGCACGTTGATAGTTCAAACTTTCATAGATACACAGCAGTATTTGGTTACGTTTCTCAAAGCCTTAATAAACTAAAGTCTGGATTATTTCACATACATATATAACGTTTGATTCTATTTTGCTACCATTCATTGTATTATCCCTGATTAAATGCCATTAAAGCAGCTGGTCCGAGCGAAGCAAGGCCAACGAAAAAAATCTTCATCCGACTCCTGACCGTTCAACGGTCAAAGGGAGATAATCGTCACTAGCAGTCTCTGAATTCAGATGCCTACTTCAGAAGAGCGAGCGGCGAGATAAAGACCCGAAGAGATCATTGGGTTAAAACTGCAGCCATCTCACCTATATGGCATAGGGTAAAAACGACTTGGTCTTAATTCGGGACAATGTTTTGTAATGATTCTCAGGAGATTAACGTGTTTATGTAGTCTTCGTCTTATGAATCACAACTGAATAGATACAACGGGACTAGGTAATGATCTCGCAGATAAATGCAGTGCTATTCAAAGTTTAAAACAATTTTATTAGTCCCCAATTAGATTCTGTTTAATTCAACGTTAACTAATTTAACACATATTTAAAAACAGCTGAAATGCCCAGCAGTCGTGGCGTACACGAGAACTTTGTCACGACCCCCTCAAATGTTCTCCTCACGGCGCCAGAAAACTGGATCCAATATTGCTGGAGTTATTTGCGATAACTCACTCAAGTGCTCTATTATGGCCCAAATTTGGGCAGATGGCTTTTTTCTCGAAGCCTGTTCGTGGTTAAACTTCAAACTTTTCTATTTTAAAGAAATTAATGTGAGCCGCCAATTTTTTTAATAGGTTATATTCGCAGTAGATTTTAAAGAACAAATGAGCAAATTGATTCACAAGATAGCGCTACCGGTGGACGTACACACACCAATCCTTGTTACCATCTTTATTTATTTGTTTGGGGTTTAACGTCGTATTCAAGGGTATTTCACTAATATAACCACGTTTTGTCCACTTCACACTGCCCCTTGAATATAGCTGCGCTGCAAAAACCGGAAGGAAACCTTGTAAAAAATCTCCACCGGGGAGCCACATCGTGTGACTCACTCATATACTTGATGGTCGACAGACTAACTAGATTACGTGAACGGTACATCGAGTAGCATTATAAGAGTGCATGTCCTGGCTGATCTAATTTATGTTATCTGTCATACGGTCGTCACGGCTACATGACCTAAACAGGGAGAATCAGCCAATGAGATAGCGCTAAATTCGCATGTCAACATTGTTCAGTTTTAACCAACATTGCTTCAGCTGCTTTCGAATCGCAGAGGGCGTCACCAAAGACATGCTCTACTATAGGTTCAAACCACCTGGAGAATACAAATGCAGAAACGAGTCTTGCGAATCGGGTAGCCAGTTCCAGACCGGTCTATGTAATAATAACGTACAGATAGGGAATTCGGTATTTCTTATACTTCTTCACTTATTGTTTATTTTTTCAACCAGGCGGTCGTGTTGTAATTATACAGCTGGCATCATTTTCAGGGGAATTCAATGGACTTTTAATCGGCTGGTTAATATGGTAAGGTAACTCGGGTGATTTACAACACATATTAACTGTCGACTGAAGATAAGCACGAGCGTTTCCCCTTGCTAAGAAAGGACACAGCCACAAAAGAGATCTTCCACTAGCATTATGGAACAACCCTCGGCCATTTCTGTTCCGTTAACAGTACTTGCCATAACATATTAGCGATAAGAAAATGGTGACTGAAAATAGTATATACCGGCCATTTCACTCACATGACTGTGTGCCACCCCCTCGGGCGAAGGGAACCACCCTAGACACCTTTGACCTTGTGCTTAAGCTTTGATTCAGTTACTTCCCCTCAAACAGAGCACAACAATACAGGACAGTTTGCCCAAAATGGTTACAACAAAGTCTAAAAGTTCAGATCTATCAACATATATAGTAGGACACTTTGTCTTCTACAAATGTTACAATCCAGAACCTCCAGCCAGTGGAGACAGGGAGATGGGCGTGGTACCGCACGTGTAAACGTATTACTTGTTAAATAATCCCCGTCAATATGTGCGATTTCAAAAAGCAGTATTTGTCACCAGAAGATAAACCCCAACCAAACAACAGATAGTTTACAATTTACATTTACGTTCGTTAAAGCGATAGGCTTACGCAGCCAAACGATAATTGCATAATATATTGATTTTATTTGATTTGATATTTTGAACACTAATATATGAAGAAAACATACACCAGCGGGAATAAAGTTCAGACCTTGTTTTATCCCGTGAAAGGTTTTATATAAGCGACATGGTGGTTGGAATATTACGAATACACATTTAAAAGCACAGTTACAAGGACATTACACATGTTGTACAACATTATAGGTATGTAACACGAGAATAGAGCTATTCTCTATTAGAGCTATAAGGCTGTTTTCAGTTTTGATTTAAATAAGGATGTTGACGTGATTGAGCGTAGAGAGGTTGATAATTTGTTCCACTCCCTGGGTCCAGAAGCTCTAAAGGAATAAAAGGAAAGATTTGGTCTCTAGAAAGGTTGCAGTTAATCGATTTGTTTTTGTTTTTTTCTCCTATCGTATTGTTGGGTATTTATTTGTTTCGTGAAATAATCATCGAATGATGCTGGAACTTTTCTGGAAGGTTAGGGAAACGGTGAGCGAACATAAGCACTGACATAAGACGTTTAACATCGTACTCAAGGGTATTTCAGTTATATGACGACGGATGTCCACTGCACACCGCTCCTTGCCCTAAAACCGAGAGGAAACCTCGTATTTACGGTATGAAAATGGCAGAGGTTGACAGTTAATGAGCGTTTTTGTCTAATTCCAATTATATGTATGTGAAACTCCTCCATACGGAATCAAAATGTTTCAGTTTGTGGTCTTTGGATGTACCAATTTCACATCTAACCCTGATCAAAAGCAGCCGGATGGACTTACATTTTCCGTGAAAAGGCCGCCTGTTTTGAAACAAAGGATCAAGAATATAAAAAGGAAAATGTCTGATATAAAATAATACATTAGACGTCAAGGAGATTTACTGCCAACAAAATGTAATTTCCAGTTGATATTGTATATTTCACCCCATTTTGTAAATGATATTTACAAAAAACAAAAAAATAATTAGTTTCTAATAATATACAAGCCAATTCTAACACCCCACATTGTGAGGGGTTAACTTTTTTTAGCTTTCTTTGTTTGTGGGATTTGGGATTTAGTGGTCTTCAAAGACACCTTACAAACGGCACTGATATGTTTATAAAAGTATTATGTTGTTTTGTGACCGTGCTTTCAGAGAGAAAGATTTACATTCTATACCCGGAGGAAAATTCCTGGTCGCTCTGCAGTGAGCCTCTTTACCAGTGTACCAAAAATGCTGTATTTTTGGATCCATTTTACAGTGGTATTCACAGTGGTTTGTCATGGTATTTACCGTTGTTTACCTCTGTATTTACCGTGGATAATCACTGTATTTACATCGTTTTATCTCTGTATTTACCATGGTGTACCTCTGTTTTTTCCATGGTGTGCCTCTGTTTTTACCATGGTGTACCTCTGTATTCACCATGGCGGACCCCTGTTTTCACCTTGGTGTACCTGTTTTTACCATGGTGTTCCTGTGTTTTTACTGCGGTGTACCTCTGTATTCACCATGGTCTACCTTTGTTTTCACCTTGGTGTACCTCTGTTTACAATGGTGTCCCTCTGTTTTTACCGCGGTGTACCTCTGTTTTTATCATGGCGTACCTCTGTGTTTACCATTGTGTACCTCTGTATTTATCATGGTTTACTTCAGCATTCAACATGGTATACGTCTGTATTAACCATGGTAACCTCTGAATCCACTATGGTATACCTCTGCATTGACCATGGCATAATCTGCACTTACCATGGTGTACCGCTGCATTTACTATTGTGTGCCTTTGTATTTACCATGGTTTACTGCAGTGATTACATGTACAATGTCAGGAATTCGAATATATTGACCACGTTTCCAACCTCAATTTATCATACAGTTATCTGTATGCACACACTGGTAATATGTCTAGCAGTATGAATAGCAAGTGCCACAAAGATGCCAAATATAAGCACCAACTGATTTATTTAATCTGCCGGGAGGGCTCAAGCTGGGGAGAGTAGCCAAACTTTTTGGGAGGATTTGTTTGTACTATTATTTCAGTTAATATCACAAGATCTTGACCAATGTATTTTATAAATTAAAACAATCTGCATTTTTTGACAGCTAAATGAGGTTATGAATGGAAATATTCAACTGAAAAATAAAGGGAAACTCACCACCAAATCCTAATAATTTTACAGCAATGCTTTTAAAACAAGGAAATTAACTTTACCACGGCAGATGTCGGAAACTGTCCACAAAGTCTGAGGTAAACGAAATGTTGCCGCCATCCTTTCTAAGCCTCGATTTCGTATGCCGGGTGCATAAAAAAAAGAATTGAATCCGGGACGAATAAAAGTATCAAGCCAACTGGAGTATATATAATAATAATAATAATAAACTTTTATTTCTGACTTTTTGTCCATATAACATTACAATTGTGCATATATGATTACCAGGAATACAGCCTTTTCATAGTAGTCTACAACTGTACACAAACTGACATCAAAACCCATCATCGCATGTATATCGTCCATAAAATTATCTCCAGAACAATAAAAAAGTTACTGTAAACTAGTTTTTTTCCTTTGGTGAGATTAGTTTCAATTATTGGTTTATTTGTTTGATTTGGGTTTAACGTCGTACTCAAGGGTATTTCATTGATATGACGACAAAGTATTCCCTTCACACTGCTCCTTGTTCCCCACGGTTGCCGGAGCCACATCGTGTGACTCGCTCATATACCTGATTATCAACAGACACACTCGATCGCGTGAACGGTAAATCGAAGAAGGAATATTAAGCGCACATGCTACACTAAGCCACAGCCGCTTGCTAGTTACCATTGAGTTAGCCGACTTTTCTGCTGGTTTTACAAATCTATTGGCAATCTTTCCAAGTTAATGTTCTAGCAAAGTCTGTCTAACCTGAGCAATAAATTAATACTTGACAGTGCCGTGCAAGGGCGTTACACTTCATCTGCCATCACATGAATGAACAAATCTTAAATGGGGAATTAAAGTACAACAATAACTCATACAAACTTAAGCATACCACTTATGAATGTATTAAAATATATACACACCTATGTGAAAAATGTTTCTAAAGCCGCTATGATTCTGAGAAGAGGGCACTATTTGTGTAGGGTGGAAGTGGAACTGTTTCTGGTATAATGAAATTGGGCAAAATTTACATATTCTTACAACTTAATGAACCTAAATGTCTTGTATGATTAGTAAGCGCACACACTACCACTAAGCCACGGTCGCTGGCTAGTTACCATTGAGTCAGCCGAGCTGCTGGAAGACAAATCTAAAATAAACATATTCGTAGGAAAAGCAATGGTCACTAGGCTACAATAAACAGCAGAGGACAAATAAACTTAACGAGAATGTGGTTATTTCACGTTCATTAGGGTGATACTTCAGTTTCATGTGTATTCCTTGTTTTAGTGATGAGTTGTGTATGTTGATTTCCCTGATAATTCGTTCAGAATGCAATTCTAGGTGCTTCTTAGTAAGCACTCACCAGGAGTAATCTGTTTGTCATGCGTTTGAATACAGGAAGAAACTTTAGAATTAAACATAAATCAGTAGCTACTGCAAAGTAACTTCTGTTAATACGAAACTATGTTTAACAGTGTTTTATCAACAAGGACATGGCCTTCTCAGACAAAAGCAAATATTGTTGTTAAATAAATACATTAGATGAAATTTAAGATTATTATGGTGGTAAATATCGAATAAACAGCTTCTTTCCCCATATCCTTAATATAATTTGTGATCAAATCTAGTTATTTTAACACCTTATATCAATCACATCTTTAATTGGTCCATCGGGCGTAAAGATACAGTATAATAACTATTACAAAAACAGACAGCTTGTAGTCTAAAAATATTTTAACAAGGTCGCGGTTAGAGCAAAGTTCGGACAAATTTATATTGACGTATCTTATCAAACGAGAATTTGTACTGTTTATAAGTACGTCCACGATCATAGGTGTCTCCACTGCACTATGCTAGTGATAAATTAATACCTTTATGATTGCGAAACACGTGAACTTTAAATTTGTATCAGTTATCATTTATAAGCTGTTTCAAGTTTTAATTTTCCTTCCACGCAAATACTATAATCAATGCTGCCTAGTAGTGAACTTTGTAATTCAAGTATATGCGCTTCACCCCCTATCTAGACATTATCTCTCCTGGAATACGTTACTCGTTACTTATCCATTTAGGTTGGTTGGTTATTTTATTGGCTTTGCCATGTATGCCTGCATGATTTGGCAACTTTATTGTCATGTATGCCTATATGACTCGATCAGTTCAGTGCCATGTATGCCCACATGGCTTGACCAGTGCATTGCCATGTATGCCCACATGGCTTGGTCCGTTCATTGTCTTGTACGCCAACATGACTTGGCCAGTTCACTGTCTTGTATGCCCAAATGACTTGATATCACATACATAGCTTTGTTGGGATTGATATTGGCCAGAAAAGTACCAGACAATAAGATAGCTGTCCACCCAGCAGTAAGAAGGGATAAGCAATTGTATAATCTAAAGTTTTTTTTATAATAGCCTAGTACTGGTATACAGAAAGCAGAACCAACTGTTCCACTCTCCTGGTACATGGAGTCAACAGTATATATCTAAATGAAATCAGACCAGCGTGAATTTGTCATAAACATAAGATTTTTACAATTAAAACAGCTGTTTTCCACACCATTGAAGGACACATAAGCAATGAGAATCGTCAAGTACCAAGGAGGGACAAGGGGGCGGGCATGGGGTGGGGGCGTGTTGGCTGGACGCTGGACACTTACACTAAATTGTTTGATTGGGGTTTAATGTCGTACTCAAGGGTATTTCACTTATATGTCGACGTGCCAGCCCAATGGGTGATGGAACCCTCATTGACACCACTGGAAACAAACAAAGACAGGACGGAACAAATACAGGGCGACAACAACAGGACGCAAGACAGACACCACAAACAGATCGGCTTCCTGTTCCCCCTCAGCTCTGAGAGCACCAGGGCAACATGAAGCTCCCT
>JAVFBW010194389.1:0-10174 GCA_034783835.1 Mopalia ciliata
AAAGTAGGGTGTCCAAAATGGTCATTTGCTTCACTTTTCATATAACTGGGTGTCCAATTTTGACAGTTTTCCTATCTGTTGCATGTTAAAGTTTCTTAAAACAGGGTGTCCAAATGAGGCAATTGTTCACTTCAGGGTGTCCATTTGGACGGCTCGAGGGGTGTTAGCCTAAGCCCTTGAACACCCTTAAGCCCAATGTAAAACACCTATCAATCAATTGAAGAAGAAGATTACTTAATTTGAGAGTAAAAACAAGATTTCAAGGCATGACATGTGTTCAAACGCCTCGCCATGTTTCATATTCGAGACTACTAACAAAGGCACCCAGTGACCATAAGGAGCCTGTTTCATCCTCAGTAGCCTGAGTTGACCTTACTTGTCCTTAAATGGTATTGTGTTTTCATGATAGTTAAGATCAACTAAGAATGTATTAAGTAACAAAACCCTGGGACTAATTCCACAAAACATTTGACTTGCACATAATTTTATGATTAATCCCACATTATGGCCACATATATAATGTCCAAAGTCAAAATCGAGAAATTTCGGTGCTTTTCAAAATTCTAACTTTGTGCATATCATGTCCTGACACTTATTTAAAGACATACCTTTTCAACCAAGCCTTTCTGTAGAACTTTCCTTTGTGAGCTTTGTACATACTTTTTATGTATAGGGTTACTACTTTTTACCTAGAGCTGTGTTATCTTACCCACATGCACATTGAGTTCATTTATTGAAGAACTGCACTATACAAATGCTATTTATTTATTAAGGAGAAATGAGAAACATACATTGCAGCCTTTCTCCGTAACATATCATAACTGTCTGTCATTCTATATATGTAATAATTATATATTTCTGTATATATTTATATATTTCTCTATATATTTATGTATTGAGAACATACATTGGTTTTAAGTTTTGAAACTACTGTTCAGCAGAATATTTCAATGGAATGTAACCTGTATTTTGGTTATGTCAGTGATAAAAATCCAGGTAAATGTTACCAGTATGTTACTGGACAGAACTCCATGGTACACGCTAGCACAGTTCCAGATGGTGAAAGCTTGACCATGTATCTTTTTAATTAATTATTGTGCCTGAATTGATTTAATAGGCCTTTCATAACGTATTAATGGTATGAAGGTTATAAATATGGAGAGAAAAACTCATTATGCTTAAGGATAAGTATCATCAATAATTCATCTATGTCTTTTTTTATTAGTCTGTAATCTTTTGGCTTATGTTCAATTTTATAGAACATTTATGATATGATATGGAGAATGACTGTAATAGTTGACTGTAATAGTTTGCCTCGATGAACTAACCATTTATCATCATCAGGGAATGGAGAAGATTTTCTTTCAATGTCTCTCTTGATGTTCAAAAAATACATTCTACAGGAAAATAATGGTGTATAATGTGTGTCAGTGAACAGATAATTACCGTAAGCCTCTTAAAGAGGAACACAACCTTAATGAAGAGGGGATAATTAGAACATAAAGTTTAATCAGCTTAATTCTATTGACCAGATTGGCTTCTTGATGGTGGTGATGAGCTGTTGGAAGCATTAACCCCTTTTATAACAATGGCATGATTAACTCTTGTTTTCCATAGTTTTTTTCTCTGGTTTGCAATTACCAGACCAAAACAGATCACTGATGGAATCACTTCTCTGTCAATGAAGCAAGCAGCCAAACCAGCGTGACTTATAATGTTAGCAAACTTTTAGTTTCAAGTTTTTCACTTTCTTTTTCGGTAAAAAAAAAAAAGTAACAATTATTGAACTTGGTTCAGATAGTGTTGGGGCCGGTGTCTAAATAACATATTAGAAAACAAGACACAAAACATAGAAAAAAAAAGTAAATATTCCCAACTTTGGTGAATATGTGGGTTGAAAACTCTATTGAAATCCTTGTATTGGGTTTAAAGGTAGTTTCATTGTTTGAATATGCACCTCATTCAGTTATTTGTCTGCTTTAATAAAAAAAACAGGAATTTTATAATCCATTTAAACAATGTGAAAAACAACTCAAATGTCATCTGGATTCACTCCTTTAATTTTTTTGGCTTTATTGGCAACCAGTTCTATATATCCTCAGGACACTCATTAAAACTAATAAAAACTATATAAAAACAGTATTGGGTGTAATACACTAGGACCCAAATTCTTCTGATCATCCCAAAAACTTATAATTTCCAAATTTGTCCAGGTAACTATGGCTGTAATGTTGCAACAATGTGAAGAAACTGTTGGAAACTGAAACTTGATCTGTAAGTTGCCTTGGGAAAGCTGTATGCGAACTTCAAGTGCGAAAAACTTATTTTTTGAAAAATTTAAGTCCAAATAGTCGTAAGAAAATAGCATGAAATTAAACTTAGTATTTTAGTTGTCAGACAGTTGCAAAAAGTTTTAATCCCTAAATCTTTACAAATGTAAAAACTAATTGCCTTATAAGCAAACAGACATTCAAATGGCGCTCTGGTAGTAGCTTAAAAAATGTTATTGTTTCTTATGTACACTTAATTCAATATAGTCTTAATTGAACCTTTATAGCTATTTGTCCCCTATCATTGGAATCACGGAGACTGTTGGTTTACTCCTAATCTGTAAAGGATTCAGTTTTCACACTTCTAAGTTGCATATAGTTTCATTGTTTTACAAATTTTTGACTTGATGATTGCACAATACAGTGGCTTGTAGCATCTAGATTTATTTACGCATTCAATTCTTTATCTAAATTGAGGCAATTCTTTATCATTTACTAAGCTGATCTTATTATTTCTACTTTTTGGGTGTACTTTTTTTGGTGGAAGCCAACTTATCTGAAGTCTCCTCATTTTAAACATATTCTATTGTGGAAATTGTTCTTTCTAATATTTATTAACTAAACAGAATTAGATTATGACCTTAAGAATGTTTTAGCTGTCAGCCATTATATCATAGTGTCGGTGGATACTCAAATATTTGAGGGAAATTTTATCTTAGTTTACCTATTGTGATTGATGATTTTTAGACAGGACCTTGTTAGAAAATATTAAACATTGTCTCTCATTAAAACAGAATTATTGACCGTTCAGATTCCCAAGATCATGAAGGGCACAAGCTTGTATAGTAAATGATGAGGGGGACTAGTTCAGAAGTATGTGTTTTGTATACTTCTTTCTTTCTTCACTTTTCAAACTGTGTGGTAATTCAGTCAAGTCACTGGTAGAGGTTCCTGGGAACCGAGAAACAAATTGGTTATATCTGTGTTGATTTTTATCTCAAGTATTCAATATTATTGGCAAAAAGCAACAATAGATAAAATGTCAATACACATATAGGAACATGTGCTTAATATCTGTATTGATTTTTTTCTCACATATTCAGTAATATTAGCAACAACAGTGGATAAAATGTAAACATACACAGGATTCCCATGAATCACATTGCTAGCATCAAGCAATACATGTAATATTTTACTCAACAGCAGTGTAAGACCCGACATCCAACTAGAATTATTGACAACTTACACTTGTTTACTCCTCACTAGAACTTCTGTGTGACGAGAACTGAAATTGGGTGGTCTGAGGAAATGAAAAAAATTCAGACCATGACAACTTTGGAGCTGCAAAGGTCAATTAACTTTGGCTGTCTGTGGATTTTTTTCTCTCCTTCTCTACTTGATGATGCTTCTATAATTCAGGCAAATTCCGGAGCAAATTAGATGAACTTTCTCTTGTCAGTTAGTCTGGGAAGTTCAGAAGCTGTCTGTCACATAGTGAAAGCTGATAGTACAGACCCCTGAAAGTATTGACCAGTCTGCATTCTATCTGCCATTTGTTTAAATTAAGAATAGAATTCCTTCCCTTGGCCTTGTCAATACTGACAATTTTGTGAATGACAATCTCAAGAAAGGTAGGAATTGATTGAAACCCAAATATACTTTTTGAATTTTGTGGACACTAGTTTGCATATTGTATTTGTATTTTTGAAATTAACCACACCATTAGTGCTAAGTTATTTATTAAATTAAAATTATGACCTTTGTTGCCATGGATATAGGCCATATTTTAAAAAGGAAGGACTGTAATCCTCTTTAATAAGTTTTTTAGCCATGTTTGAAAAATTATCAGCTTGGACTATGAAATAATGTCACTTGAGTTGAACTTTTGTCAATGCCTAGCTGCAGGTCATGGCATCATATCCAATCATTTTTCACTTGTGAAAAAGAGCATTGTATACAAAAGACTATTGGAGAGTACAAGTGTTCTCTGCCAGTTTGCAACTGCATCAAGACTTTACAATCTTTGCCCACAACTCATAGCTGTGCAGTGTTCCTCCACTCAGTCCCGATTGCTTGCTACAGCCTATCTTTGAACATGTAGGCATGCTTATGGAGGTTTGTTAACCTTTAGGAATTCTAAAGATATAAACATGGTAACCAATTCAAAGCAACCAGACAAAAGTTGACAAAATCTGAAAAAAAAATTGTTCAACAGCTTACTTATCCTCTTGTATAGGATCTCTCTAAGTATTGGACTGTCAGTCTATATCCTTGGACATGACTGAAATATAGTTATTGTATACGATCTCTCTGAGTATTGGACTGTCAGTCTTTATCCTTGGACATGACTCAAATATAGTTAAATGACTGGTGACCCTTGCTAATGGGTAGATCTTTGTAGGCCTGTAAAGCATGGCTCTCCTGTCTCACGTGCTGCAAGCAACCACAGACACAAACTACCAAACTTTGTAGTTAAATGATTTAAAAAAAAACGTATTGGAAAGAGAAAGTTAAGCCTTTTTGACTTGTGTTCTGGATTGCTTGCACTACCTATCACTGTAATCAGCTATTAATGCTTTAATTTGTGTCAATGAAAAATTTTTTGTGCAAAGATTGTTTTTGTTTAATCCATATATGAACATTTATAAGAAACTTCTTAGCAAAATGTTTTCTTGTTGGATCAAAAATATTTTCAGTTATAACTGAGAACATTTGACAGCTTTTATATATTCTTGTATTTCTAAATGAATTAATGCATCTGTCAAATATCATTGTTTCCAGGACACTTTTTTGTTAAAAAAAACACATTTTTATTGACATGGATTGGATCCCTAATTTAAATATTTTTCTGGCTCTTATCAGTACCAAGAACTTTTTGTGTGTTGCCAGCAGTTGTGAAACTGTTTGCTCAGATATAATTTACTTGCTACATTTTGTTGATTGTAACTGGAGTTAACCATGTGGATATTTCAGTTCAGATCGTTTTCATGGTATAGGTATCCTGTGGCTTAGTGGTTAGCATGTCTGCTTACTAATCCTACTTCAAGGTGCATTGGTTACCTGTCTACCTGTTGACCATCTGGTAGATGTGTGAGTCACATGATCCTGCAATCAAGAAGGATGGTTTTTACAAGGTTTGCTCCTGGTTTTCCACCATATTTAGGCAAGGAAAAATGTGAAATGGACAATCTGTCCTCGTGTAAGTGGAATTTACCCTTAAGTTCTATGTTAAACCCCAATCAGAGGAACAAAATATAGTATATGTTTGAGTATAGAGTATGATTTAATAATTCATTTCACCTGCAAACAATTTTTTGTGATTATCTGAATGTGTGCAGCTGTTATGATTGTACTCCGCAGGCTCTATTGATGCTGCATCCTTTTGTCCTAAACTCTTCCCCATTATTGAGAAATTTTATCTGTTATTCAGATTGATTGGAGAACAGCTGTTTTCTCTCACATTATTATGTTGTTGATTCCCCTGATTAATGAGGACTCGTTGACTGTGTTCACAGCAATCTTTACCACTCAATGGCTGTTTACTCTGTGTACCACTATGTGGACTGTGGTTGGAGTAAACACTCTGGTTATTGATTATGTTTACTTTACTTTAAGAACTAGTGGAGGGTTAGAAGGGAGCTTCTTGTTGCCCTGGTGCTCCCGGAGCTAAGGGACAACAAGAAGCTGATCTATTTGTTATGTCTGTATATTACCTCCTGTGATTGTCCCACATTTATTCTGTCTTGTCTTTTGTTGTCAGTGGTTTCAGGGATGGTTTCCTTCACCCAATAACCTTTAGTACATGTTTGTTAGACCTCAATCCCCAATCAAACAAAAAACTTTAAATAAGTGAAACAGTTGACCACAAACTTGAGTTATGAGTGCCATGTCTTTGTCAGAAACAGGTTGTAGCCAAGAAACCTGTGCCTTGTGCATTGATGATAAGCTTTATTACAAACTATTTTCCTTTAAAAGTCTTAGAAAAAAAGAACAAATCAATGCCCTTCTGTGTTTTTGTAGCAATTGGGAGGGAGTTTCTTGTGAATTTTGCTCTCATACTCTGCCCTCTAAGGGTAAAAAAAAAGGAGCCAATCTGTTAATGGTAATTTCTTTTGCATCTTGGGATTGTACTCCTTGTCATTGTTTGTCACCAGGGATGTTGAAGGTGGTTTTCCTTACCTATTGGTTAGGCACACTGTCATGTAAGTGAATGGAATGATGTTAAACTTGATCTTGAACATTCTGTTTTATTTTTGTTTGTGATACCAGTACATGTATGTCCAGAGTAAAGCAGTACAGTGCACGACCAATTTAATTTCAACAGTGGCTAATGGTAGATCGTCTGATAATACTATAACTAACCAAAAGATGCCTTTACAGTTCATTTAGCACTGGATGTAGAGATAAAGTGATATGTCAGGAAATAATGAAATATTAAAGAAAGTTCTATACGCTGAATAAGGATATTTTAGGTAGTAACAGTCTGTTGGTGTAACACAGCAGGTATTGTCAACCAGGTAACAGCTGACAGGAACCATTCCCTAAATAACAACTTGGGAGTTCTGCCAGAAATGACCAATGTGTCTCCTTAACTTAAAAGTCCTAAAAGTCTGTGGTACTTTTTAAAATAAATAAGCGGATTAAAAACATTTTGCCAAAATGTTGGAACAACCAGCTTAAATATATTTGGCTTTTAACAAAACTTTTTATTATCTTTTTTTGTATTATTGTGAAAAAAGTTTTGTTATATTGAATAATTAATAAATAAACAAGCATTGTAATTGTTAAGACTACCATGTATATAGTATAACTGGAATAATTAAGCATATAAGCTTCAGCAGATGGTCTAAATTTGTGCTATTAATAATCAATTAACCTTCACACATTATCTTGTCACCTTTTTTCTCAAAATTACTTTTGCTGACTTTACTGTTGAATTTGTGGGTAAATGTCACAAGTTGGTCGCTATGGAATGTGTATAGTAGTATGTCACAATATATGTCAACCATTAGACATACTTGCAACAGACTTATGGTATTTTCACATGCTTGGCAAACCTGACGTTTTATTTTATCTGCAGATGTTGTAGTATTGCATGTATGATGAATGCACAGCCGTGCAGACTGTCTCTATTTAGTGAATTTAAACGGATATATACACTGTTACATGTAGTTGTATAGCTGTATGTAAATTTATTTCATGATAACACAACACAATCATCACATTCTCAACAAGCTGGGGACAATTGTGTTGAATTTATTTACACCAATGCCTTTCTCAAACCTGTTCAAAAGAGGCCAGAAAAGGTAACTATTGATAAGTTTTATTATCATGTGCATTGCATTTTAAACCTCACATAATAAATAGTGCTCTTGTTCACAAAAACCCTGTGTTCATTGATTTACTCAATGATACTATAAAATGATGCAGTGACCTTTGCATATTGAAAATGTTTCCCAAGTTTAACAACGTTCCTGGTACCTATCCCTTGTCCATAGTTTAGGGTGATTGTGCTGTTTTACACATAGTATGTGGGGAACATCATTTTACAACAGGGCAAAACACATTTTCATTTAATTTTATTTTATTTTTTAAATATTTTTATTGCAGATTTGGAAGATATACATTGATAAATTTGAATCGTAACATACAATTAATATGAGATTTTTCACAAACGTCAACCACAGGAGAAGGCATGTGGACTTAGCTTAGCGTTAAGCATGTGCCTTTAGTATCCTACTTCTATGTATTGTTCACAGGATTGAGTCCCCCTGTCGACCCTCAGGTATATGAGTGAGCCACAAGGTGATGCTCCGGCAATTTTTGGGGTGGTTTTTTTGCGACATTTCCTCTTGGTAATCCTCTGTCATTAGGCAAGGTCAATCTGAAATGGACATCTAAGTGAAAAACCCTCACGAGTACCCCAATCAAACAAACAAAATCACATGATAAATAAGTTAGTAGTATAGCAAGATCCAGTATACATAAGAATTAAAGTAAAACAGGCCATGTTTGTTTAATAAATACATACACACTTATTATTTTAAATAAATAAATAGGTTCTTCCACACGTTAAGGATTACGTTCTCAATATCATGGTAACTGTTTTAAGAAAAGTTTTAGTATTATTTTGCTTATTTTTTTTAATGAACCATTATGCTAAAAGCCTAATTGTGGTGTAAGTCTTTTCTGCGACGGATCGCTTTGAATCAAACAGAAGGAACTGGCTGCTTGGGTTCACTGTGAAGTTTAACTCACACCGTATCCAATATGCAATGATTTTCCCAAAACGTTTGGAGGTTTTCACATAGGATTTCTTTGTATTCTTAGATATGTCAATGCATTTGTTCAAAATATGTCAATTTGTTCAAATGTATCTAATTAAAGTATTCCTCCATTTTCATCCACTCGTTGACATATCTAGCTTTATGTTTATAGAATAATGGTCTCTTCCCAGATTGTTAGAAGTCGCTACTCCACAGTGATTGTGATAGAATATTGGAAGTGTTGTTATAACTTCTGCCGATGCGTGTAGTCAAAAACTTTTAAAATTTATTTGGTTATTTACAGAAACATTTTCATTTTATGGCTCAGTTAGTTTGGATATTTATTATTGTTGGATATTCAAGTGAAATATCTGTACATATGGTGTTAAACACCAATCAATCAATCCTAATGTAGTCTATTAATTTCCCACTTCATGTTCTGCTCTCAATGTATGTATTGCCTATCGCCTTCTGTCTAATGAGAGTAGCTACATTCTCTTTACTTAGCACTGGAGGAAAATTAACTTTTAAATATTATGGCAACGCCAATCAATTAATCATCGCCTAGCTATCTAAATATTGTTCAAATGTTATATCTTACTGAAGGTTCCTTAGAACATTCTAGTGCTATTGTTCAGAGTTATTCTTGAAAAAATCCTTCTTTTAAAGAATATAACTACATGTACATTATTGATGGTTAATAAAGATGAGATAGGGATTCAAATTGGTATATACATTATGGTCTAAAAGTTTTGTTGGACCCCTTTGGGCTCAAAATGAACCAAATCTTTTTGATCATTTGTTAAGTATTCAAACTATACATGTATGTTGGTGGAAAAATAATAATAGGAAATTGTAATTAAAGATAGCAAAATTTGACCCTCTCATTTAGTATTCCCTTCAGCGATACGTGGGATTGTCGCAGGGTGGAAGCTCTGCACTGACTTCAAAGATTAACCTGTTCAATTGTGTGTTGGCCTATTACACAACACACAGAAGGCTAACAGTGAAAAAGCGTAACAGGCAGTCGGCTTGATCCCAAATGATTACTCACACGTGTGTTGGAGGCCTATTGTTCTGGTATTAAGAGTATTAGAGCTACTCTCAAGAAAAGCATGAATAAAATGTGCAGAAATATCCTGTCATTGTACTGTTTTACAAAACTCTGAATACAGCACATCAACTGAACGGATCAATTCCAACTTACGCGAAGCTTTTATTGACGAAATACATAAATACAAAAACGAGAAGTCAAGACATATGTAACTTCTCGAGATATGCACAAACGTGGGAGCAGTGAAATGAGTTTCAAGAAGACATTCCTGAAACCAGAACAGTTTTTTGGGTTTCAGCTCGAAAGATATTGCCCAGACCCTACATTTTCCATGGCATTTTTCTAGAAAACTATTGATGTTAGAAACTTTTTTTTTTGTACCATTAAAATGAATGCTCATTATTTGAAAGTTCATCCTTGTTTTCTTAAAATGTTTTCTGAAAGATATTTTACAGTTTTATAAGATTTTCCAAGGTTGGTTAGACAAATCCACTTAGGTCATTCCAAAGTAGTATAAATGATGGGGGTTCTGGCGCACTTTTCCTGGGACCCTCCTGGGGCCCTCCCCTCAGCCCTGGGCGGCT
>JAVFBW010194400.1:0-10174 GCA_034783835.1 Mopalia ciliata
GAATGATAACCAGAGTTACGATCAGATTATGAAAATGGAAATTAATGTGTTGTATTACACACAAAAAGTTTTACTTATTTATAGAATATGGTTTTTGAGTGGTTTTCCCCTTTAAGTATGTCCGTTTCAGTTTAATTTATTCCTCTTTTTGATGTTTAGCTGAAATACCTCTGAATAAATGAATGAATGAATGAATTAATGAATGAATGAATGAATCAATCAATGAATCATTCGATCAATCATATACAACAATGCATAAAACATTACTTTCACTCATTTAATAAATTTTTGAAATATTACTTAGTTTGATAAAATAAGTGTTCTTTGGAATCCTCCCTTGTCAGAAACTAACCCACAAAATATATTCCGAATTTTTCTTAAAGTTAGCTTCTGTAGCTCAGTCGATAGAGTGTTGGACCTGTAACCTAAAGGTCCCGGAATGTAATGTGGTTGGCCAATCAACAATCCTTGTTCGGGGGTAGAATTTTTCAAAAGTTTTTACGTATTTTTCTATATGTTTTGATGGCTTGGGATTGAGTGCATATACAGCTAGTTGCATACGTCTAGAGGAGTCTAGCATCCGCAATTTCTTTTATAATCGGACACGCCTGACAAACACACTTTGTTCGACTTAACGGCTTATACCGTGAATGCTCTCCACTACATTGTTCTCTATCATACAGTGGGGGAACTACCTGCGTTACGTAGGTTAAACATTTCATAGAGGTGATAGAATACGACTTGAATGCATAATTTCATTGTCTAAAATTTTTCTTGGGTGCACTGGTCGCCTGGTTGACAATCGGGAATGGTACTGTCTTCCGTGCGCCTTTAACCATGTGTTGTAAATCACAGAGATCTTAAGTTCTTCGTCGGAACCGTGGGAAGTTTCACAAAGGCCTTGCGACGGTTCTCAAAAGCAGGTATCGCTATGACATGATGCCTTCAACACTGTGCGCCCCAGAAACTGCGAGTGCGTGAATTTGCGTAGATCTTGTGACACCTATTCCTGGTTCTGTTTATTGGTATTTTAGTTTGGTCAAATATTGATTCACTGACAACAGAGCATCCTAAGTTGTCACAAAGACGTCAGTGTCCTTGTAAATATTTTCTAATTATAATGTTGACTAAAGATAAAAAAAAGTTGTATTCTTTTAATATTTTTTAAACAACAAAAGTGTGGAAAACATTCTAGAGAGCTGAAGCTGGGGAGACTAGTATAATCTTCAATCTGACATATTTAAGTAAACATATTTGATTACAAATTTCTTTTTTTCAAACATCATTCGGGCCACAAACACACACACAAAACAACTTGTATCAAATTTCTATAATATGTTCCTCACTATTCTCATATTGTAAGGATTAAGGCGAAATTGTGAGAATTTTTATGATAACTGCAAAATTATTCTATAATTCTGAGATGATTTATGTATTGAGTTTAAAGCGGAATTATGACTATACAAAAAAACCCAACACAATTATTCTAGCTTTGGAGACTCAAGGACTATTGACTAAGCTATAGTTATGGCTTTTACTTCGTTACTAAATTAAAAAAAGTTAATTTATCAGATAAAAACAGTTTAATCCATACACTCACCCTAAGCGCCTATTTACAATGAATCAAGGAAGCTAAACGAACGTTCAATCGAGCGAACGAACGGTAGAAATGAACAAGCTTTTCGTGTGGGAGAAACTTTAATTAACCGTATTTTAGTTTATTGAGTATGGTGTGATTGCTTTTAGAAATATATATACCCATCAGTCCTAATACCCAATTGACAGCAAATGGCATCCATTTGAAAGATGCATTGATTCTTGTTTTAGGGGTAGCATTAAGTGCCCAAAATAGTGTCCATATGTTTAAGTGTTATTTGTTTACATTCCATTACTGATTTACGGATTAAAATATTCCTGGAAGACATAATGGCGGTAAAGCGATACATATTTCTACATCTCTACAGTTTTATCAGGAGCATAGATATGCTAAAGTTTCACACCTTGACATACAATTTAAAATGGAATTGAACTTCTACAATATTACAAATTTTCACATACACAGAATAAATAAACACTCTGACGGTAATTGTGACTGGTGCTTAGTCCCTCACACAATTTAATATTTCCTGTTAAAGTGCTATTATAAAGCGTTATAATGTGCTTCGTGATGTTTTGTTCAATCGGTTATTGTGTTTTGGCATATCTTAAATCCGAATAAAAGTTGCGATAAAGTGTTTAAAGCAGTAGCTGCGTATATTATAAACACGCGTATAATCACGTAAACGATAAGACAACACTTAGTTAAAATTAACTGAACCGCTGACATAAATAATGCAGAATAATGGCGCGCATAGTTCTAATGACTTAGAACTGCATGCGCCATCATTACTAATTTCCATTTCATTCCACAAAGGCTTACACACGACAGTATCTCGACTTAGCAGGGTATATTTTTTTAGATCTTCTGGAGTTTACTTCAAAGCTTGCTCTTCCCACTGGAAATTTCTAAAAAATATCTTTCAAATTCTGCCAATGACGACTCCATGTTGTATATGTCTCAACCTCTACTGTCCTTTTAGAAAGATAGTATGACTCGTATCTGATACTGTTTAATTACAATATTTTATAGGATTAACATGGGTAAACTGAATATTTGCATAATTCAACTGGTATAGCCAGTATTCAATGATCTTTAATGAATTGTTGCAGACACTGGGCAATCTACCAAGTGCTATTAAATGTGTTGTACGTAAAACTGTTTATGCGCCATATACTGTACGCGTTCTAGTATTTCATTCTGCTTAGATCTCCATATTTCTGATATGTTTACAGGAAGTAACGAGGGGGGGCTGATCGCACAGTTATCGATTATTAACCGAATATCATTACACAAGATGGTTCTGGTTTATGCCCAAGCGGTCTATACGCTATGTCCCGGAGGTAAGATAGCGACGGTTTAAATAAAATGATAATACTCAAGTGTAATTCCGAAAAAAGTTCACGTGATTTTGGCTCAATATTTTGCCATCACCAGAGATGATCAAAGATGATGTCATAGTTAATGCTAAAATATTTAGTAAAAATTTAATTGACGTTTTCGGAACTACTCTTTTTGTGTATCAATATTTTTAAAAATAATTCTATATATGCGCCATATTAAAAAAACAACTAAAACACATACATGTAGAGTAAAAATAATATATTTGTTTTGTCTGATGACAAAACAAAAAAAAAAACAAGTCATAGTTATTATTGAACAAAAACAGTGATTGAGTGATGTTTAGTATATATTGTCAAAGTATAGTCGTAAAATTGTAAGCAAAGCAGACAGATCTAAAATAACTTCATCATCTTGCTCTCCGGAATGTCGTAATAAGAGATCAAGTCAACGGGAGAGGCCTTCCTCTTGTTTACGTTGATGGTTTCTGGTTGGTTTCCGTTGACTTTTGTGAAGCAGGTTAGCCTTGAAAAGCCCCAGACCAATTCAAAAATAGAGTCAAGATTTTCATCATGTCGGACATCAACAGTGTCTTTCACCTGGATGTGTCTGTGTTTATCGAGAAGTCGGGTTTTTCTATCTTTTCGAATGTTTCTCACATCTGCTTGAGCGTCATCACGAAGTTTTGTAATAGACAAGTCCCGATCTTTGATGGCTCGTCTCTCGGCCTTGGAAACGTCTTCACGTATCTGGCTTATTTTCTCCGCTATCAGTTTTTCAAAAGAAAATCCACTTTCAGCTGGTCGAGACCGTTTCTTCCTGACATTTCTTTTTTCTCTAAATTTCTTAATTTTCTGCGGTGCAACGTTTGCTTCACATGTATCATCCTGTAAATTAGATGGACAATATATTTATGATATATAAGGAATGAGTGAAGTTAAATTCGCGCAGTTAAGTCAATGTCAACGTATTAATACAATGTGAGTCATGCTTTATGTGTATTTCTCACTTTCTCACGCTTGCGCCATATTTAAGACTAAATAAGTAACAGATAACACTCATTGTTGAAATGCAAGGCAACACATGGTTGCATGTAACCATGCCGCCATATATCCCTTTGTTCAAGTCCCAAAAGTTGACATATTCAAGTCTTAAAGTTTTCGTGTAGAGTTATAATTATTTTAAGTGCATTTAATCAGGAATATTAATGCAAATTTGAGCTATATTTAGAAACGCATGTGGTCATCCTTCTTTTTTCTCTTTCTCCCAAAGACAGGCATATTCTGGCAGAGGCGGCACAATGTTTAACAGTAATACATGTAATTGATAGATTAACGTGTTTTCTCTTTTTCACTTGGGTAGGCAAATACTCAGTTTGGGACATATCAGCCCCTCATCTCTGTAGAGTAAGTTGATGCAAGCTGACAGATCAGTTTGTTTCATAACAAATTGTTTTATCTGTACCTGACAATAGTCTTCATAATCTAGCAACGCTTCCAGTTGAGTTCCTGTCATTTTGTTAGATGTTGATGATTCGTGTTAACTATCAATGTAGTAACCATCAACAAAGGAGATAATAGCGTTACGTCAGTCTATTGTCTAGTCACGGGTCACGTGACGAAGACACGTCTTAAAGCGTAACAACGACTTATGCTCATTGTGACGTCAAGACGGGACAATGAATTATTGATATGCGTTAAGTTCCAGATTGACGTAACGTCATTCAATCTCTACCGCAGGCTTACGAACGAACGACAACTCTTGCACAAAGGCTTGGAAGTCATAGTTACCTTTGTTGGAAATGTTCTAAACCTCTACTCTCATCAGTGTCACCTGAACTGTGCCCTGGCTCAGTGATTAAGGTGTTGGCCTACTAAACTTATTTCTATGTGCTCTCACAGATACGAGTCCGCCTGTCGACCATCAAGCTCATGAGTGAGTCACACGATGTGAATTCAGCAATTCCAAGGGTGATACATGTCTGAAGTTTCCTCTTGGTTTTCCATTTCATTTAAGCAACGAAAAGTGTGAAATTGATAATCCGTCGTCATAATTATAAGTGTAATATCTCTGAATACGAATTCAAACCGCAACGAAACAAAAACACGCTAATCATCCTTCACATATACGGAACCGTACTTATTATGAGGAGCCTCCGTGGCGGAGGGGTCTAGAGTGTTCTCTCTAGTGAATGAGTCTGGTCCACAAATTTCCCTCACCTCTGCGGTCGCGGGTTCGATTCCCGCGGACCGTATGAGGGTTGGTATGCCAGCAACCAGCGGAAGGTCGTGGGTTTTCTGGGTTGATTTACTACCCAGTTTTCCTCCCACAATAATGCTGGCCAATGATTTGATAAATAAATAAATATCCTCTGATAAAAGAATGACTATTAGTCGAGGATGATCAGAACATGGTTTACTTCGCAACATCCAATAAAAATACTATATTACCTGTTTCAAGTCTTATCTTTATACAGACTTGGTTCATACAGCCTGTTTAAAGGCAATGCCTTACGATACGCCGTGTACAACGCGAGACTTTTAGCTATTTTATCAAAGCAAACTTCCATGATTCTGCGCGCCCTATCTTTTCGCAAAATAGTCAATTCATCGACCGGGTGAGCTAGAGAACAATACTGAAATTACCTCCCCTGATGGCTCGCCAGTCCGCCACAAGAGGTGCAGCATGTAGTAGAATAAGCAGATTTTGGAAACAATGCCGTTCAAGCTTCTGGCATGGGCGTTGTTTATTACTAGCTAATGGACTGTTCTCGCATATTTCCATTAATTACTTCTTTAAGAAATGTCGCGTCAATAACGAGCCTTGACTTTTGTTCATATGGAACGAACAACAAGCTTTATATAAGAATGATACTATTTAGGAAACTTTACATAGCGGTAATGATTATTCGACTGGGAAAAATAATGCATGGGTAATTAATGCTAAAAACCAGGAAATATAAAAGACATCGCCGCAAAATGGAAATACTCACAGAATATGGGCTATTTTGGTTTAACCCGATGTTCATGTGTAACATTTGCGAACGGAAAGTTAGAGTAAATCAAGCATGATATATTTATCAATATAGGCTATTTGTGTGTCTCTTTTGGAATTTACTTTAAGTCTGATACGATTCCAAAACCAATGCTTGGAAACTGTTACAATAGTCTATGTAAACGCATTATTAAGTAACAGTGTTTTAAATAATAATAGACACCAAAGTCGCAGTCATGTAGTACCTGTTTTTTATACAATTTAAATAATTTATCGGGAAAGTTAGATTTCAAATCCCGATGGAATAACGCTAAATTTTCTTTGTCTACATTAAAAATATTTTCATTCAAACTCAGATTTCGAATCCCGGGGAAATAAAAATGACAATATTACATTATTAACAAATTAATTTGAAAAATATAGTCAAGGTAGTATTCGTATAGGATTTTAATTTCTTTGTAACCGCATTGGACGTTTCCTTCTTCCATGTCAAAGCTTGCAGTTTACATTCAACCAAAAACCAACCGAAGAACACACCATCGTCGACAATTGCTCGGTATCCAAAGATTTGGGTAACCTCAAGCACTTATTGTGATGTGTTGCAATGTTGGTCATATCGTGGCCCAATGTCGTATAACCCAATTAGCAACGACTAGCAGATGTAACTTACCTTAGTGGACAATAAAACAACCAGCTGACAAAATGATGCAACGAGGATTTCTAAAGACGAATGTGTTTAACATAGTTCACACCCCTGTTCCTAAATATATCTGTGCTGCTTATTGCGCAATAATTCCTAACATTTACAAAGACACACTTATGGTGCATTCGGGTTGTAATTTGTTTGGTGTAAGTGTTAACAAACTTTAAGGAGATGAGTGGTTGAAGTGTCGCTCGAGCAGTACTGTGAACGCGTGGAGTGCTAACCTTCATTCACAAAATGTGTGACTATTTGATGAAGATGAGAACCGACAAAATATCAAAAGGTTAAATACTGATGACGATAAGCATCGTTTTACATTTCCAAAGAGTATTTTTGCTTCAAGCAACATATTTATTCCAGCTTGTATTCGCCTTTTATATTACTATATGACACATTACTATACATATTATTGTCAAACTTTATATTTTCTATTACAAAATAAAAATAAGACGAAATTGAGGAATCGACTTTGAGCGCCTACGGAAGGGGATTAATGAAGACAATTTGTTTTGTAAGTAGGTTGAGTTTGAATTAAAGGTTCTTGAATTTTACTTTATGACTTTCGCTTCTTTGTCCTCAAGTCAGAGTTGCTCCATTGCCTAAGCATCTTTTTATGATAAACTGATGGCGATATAATCCCGCCTATCTCTGTATATAAACGCCGTGAAGACACTGTGGCTTGTGGTACATACTTCTATGATAACCCTGAGGTACGTTTCGATACAACCCAGTCTAATATATTTGGTTACCATGTCAACAATTCAAAGTTTTTCGAACCAGAAGAATGTAAACAGGATGTACATATTTGTTTCTTAAATTTAAGAAATAAATTATAACCTAAAATGTAATTTTGTCTTATTCCTAAAAGCAACAATTGATCTACTGAGTGAAGGGCCATGAATTAAAGGGCTTGAAAACAATACAACATCTCCGTTTTTGTCAGAGATTTTGTAGATAGTTGTGAAACGATCTATAAGAGATGCTATATAATGCAACGATGATTTATAAAGACGAACGCGTAAAACATATTTCACACCCCTATTCCCAAAAATATCGGAGCTGCTTATTGTGTAATAATACGAAACATGTATAAAGACACACTTCCGGTGCACTTAGATTGCAATTTGTTTGGTGTAAGTGCTAACACAACTTAAGGAGTCCAGTGGTTGGAGTACCGGTGAAGTAGCACTATGAACGTGTGGGATGCTAACCGTCCTTCACAAATTGTATGGCCATTTGATAAAGATGGTTATCGGCAAAACAAAACATTGACAAAAGATAAGCATAGCTTTATATATACGCGAAATGCAAGTGACATATTTATTCAAAATAACTTTTGCCTTATTTTATGACTTATTATGACACATTATTATGTGGTAAATATTATTATGACCCCCTATATTTTTTTTAAAAATAAACGAGAAAGAATTGATGCCTCGATTTTGGGGATTTGGGGGAAGGGGGTGACTGATGGCACTTTTCTTTGGTAACTAAGATGAAGTTGAGATTTTCGTTGATTTTGTCCTCTAGTCAACGTTTTTCCTATTATCACCACAAACGGATATGATGGTATCACCTCCCTTTATGTCAGTTAAAATTTGTTCTGTTCTTTGGGGGCTTCTTTTTAAAAATATGCAATGATATTTATTCATATTTAATAAACAGAATTTAAACTTTTGACAGAATAATCACAAATTGATAAAATTTGAACGTAATCGAAAATCTCCTTTTTGTGAGAGCTTTCAAATTTAGTGTGTAGTAATGTTTATTGATTATGGTTCATATTGTATGTCATTTCGTGTCAACGACTTTTATGGTTCCCCTTGAAACAATGAAACGGTAATTGTGAATTGTTGAGTGTTGTTGATAGGTAATTGGTTTTATATGCCCGACGTGTATCTTCTATGTCAGTATTTCACCAGATGTACTACACGCGGAGACGCATTAATTAGTGTGCGATTGGCATAAAAGAAATACATTCATCAATATTTGTTACATGAAATGCACCAGAGAAATGTTCGATGAAGCCCTCCATGAATCCAGGCGATCTGTAACGAATTGATATATACATTCTTGGTCACTTATTAACCTAAGGTGTGAAGTGTCTATCCCGCTGTGTTAACAACGTCTCTCCACTAATTTATCTCTCCTATATTTATGACTACTTGTCTGGATTATCTATAGCAATGGTTTGAGGCGCAGAAAAATGTTTATAGTAAATGGACTGTGACTAAATTTTGAATAAAATTACGGCAAATCGGACATTTATTATAAAGTTTATTATATACTAACCACAGTTTGAACTGGAATTTATTTAAATTTCCTTTGGTGAAACTTGATGAAACGTAGATATCTAGTTAAATATTCCAAATGTTTCAAACGCATTTATTAAAGGTACAGCATATGTGATCCTAAAACGAAGATGTACGAAAAAACCCCAACAATTTAACGTAACTGTAACACATTGACGTCCATTATCTTATACGTCATGAGTGAAGGGCCTCAAGAAACCAGCAATTAATTCATCTACCAGACAAAAAAAAAAAAAAAAAAAAAAAAAAACCACCAGGGATGCATTTACAGCGCGATTAAGATATATAGTTAAATTACAGATCTAAATTTGAATTTGAATTAATAACGTTAAAAATTAATCTTGTTTTCGTTTACTAAGTAAGCCAATCAATAAAGAAATAGTTACATTGTCAATCAATTAATATATTTATAATGTTGTCTTTATCCTATCGAATTAGAAGATGTATTGTGATAATTAGGCAACATTTCAGAAGACCTATGTAACTTGAGTACAGAATCACGAGGCCAGTGTAAATTAGATTAAATAAAACTGTGATAAACAGAAAGATAAACTGTTGTTGTTTGAAAAACGTACTAGCAGGATTCAGCCAAGTTTGAGCAAAGTGTGACACAATTTTTGTCTATATACTTTGAAGCGTTCTTCAAAATCTCAAAACAATGGCGCGTTGTCCGCAATCAATTAATCCGCGGAAAACACAGTCTGCCAAACTGTAAGTTATAACTTTTCCGTAATTCCAAAAGAACCTTTCTCATTTGATTGAACACGTCGCCATTCTATTCCCACTATATCGGATCTATAGACGGCTTAAATTTTTATAAGGTAAATTTTCTTTTATAATTAAAACAAAAAACAATCCAATCTTGTTTGTAATGGTTATGTTAAAATTTGGTAGGTTAAGATTTGGGTTCCTGCTTCTTAGTCATCTGAAGAGAAGACAGATACAACTAAACAATGTTTGAATGTTTTTTTCATAACATGGATGGTCGCCACAAAGTTAGCCAAAAAAAAAAATAAATAAATAAAATAAAAGCCGTTGTTAGTTGTTTAATCTGGAGGGCGCATGCAGCCTCCGTATTATGGTGGTCTATGCTATCGATATAAAAGCCGATTAGTTTAACCTACAGTTTATATGGAGGGCATTACGTCATGAATGTATTCAAAGGGAGACAATTATATCTCGTTTTCACACACTGCGGTCAATGCCTATGTACTCAACCTTACAGTG
>JAVFBW010194411.1:0-10173 GCA_034783835.1 Mopalia ciliata
CAAAATATGGACTTGATTACAGGCAAATGACTCAATTAAAGATGAACAGACAGATAGACAGGAACCAAAATGTTACCTGCAAAACTAGACTGACAGACGGACGGACGGACCACGGAGAGTGATGAGAATAGCTAAAAATTTATGTTTTGTGACAGATGTAAATACTCTCTATCTAAAAATTCATCTTCTGTCTCTTAGACACACTTTCCAAGTCTTTTTAAATTGTTTCCAAAATAGTTATTTTATGAAATATTTGAGGGGATTTAGGGTATACATGATCTGTAAGCGGTCATTTCTTTGCTCAGTTTTACTTGTTTTATTGGGGTTTATCATCATACTCAAGGTTGTTTTTTATGTGTCTACGTGTTTTTTATGTGTCTACGTTTCCCTTTGCCTTTGTTAAATAAGAGAAATATTGAAAAAACCATACCAGAGATTGACAAAGTCACCTCCTAGGACTCTCCCATAAACTTAAAGTCATCTGCGGAGTTGAATCTCTAAATGGTACAATGGAGGACCTGTAGTCTAACCTCTAGACATTGGCCATGGGATGACTCTGTTATGTTATGACAATCAACTGTATCTGGTATTTTCATCAGTTTCTGTCCTGCATAAGTAATTATTCTCTATTCTAGGATTCTACTGAATATTTAATTCCTGGACTAGACTAACTACCTTTAATGTATTTATGCTGACAAAAGATACCAACACTACTCCATAATTAAACAGAACTGTTCCACCTTAATTAGTTTGATAAATTATGTAATCCTTTGACAACATTTGCTTGATGGAAGATACACAAACACCATACAGGTCAATTCATTAGCTCCACTGTCTGCTGACAATTCTTTCATTCTCGTTCACTACTTGTGAACCATACAGATAATACCTTTTGTTTATTTGCTTAGTGCTTAATACCAGGTTTCCTCTTGGTTTTTCTCCAAAAACAATGTAATCGTTTAGCAATATTTGGACAATGGAAGATAAACAAATCCCGGACAGGTAAATGTTTTTATAAATACTGAGAAAGGTTTCTCATTGGTTTGATTAGGGTTTCATACCATAGGCCCATACTTTAAGTTATTTCATATGATGACAACCAATCTGAAACGATTTGCTTGTTTGTTTGATTGGTGTTTAACGTCATACTCAAGGGTATTTCACTTATATGGCGATGGACAGAAATACAGAACATCACAAACAAATCTGCCTCCTGTTACCCTTTAGCTCTGTGAACACCAGGTCAACAGAAAGCAACCTCTTTTCTCGCCTCTTACGATCAACCGAGGAAGCTGAGGGAGTATTCATTTCTGCAGGACCAAGGCCCACCAGCTCCCTCACAGGGCCATCTGAATCGAAGAATCGATGAAGGAAATCAATATCAATGCCACTGGCAACAAACAATTGTCTGTTTGATTGATTGGGGTTTAACCTAAAACCCAAGGGTATTTAACTTATATGACAACAGATTGTCCACTTCACACTGGAAACCTTGTAAAAAACACCTGCAGGATTGTCAGGGCCACAACGTGTGACTCACTCATGGCAACAAACAAAGACAAGACAGCACTATGATGAACTTAATATCACACTTTGAATATTTCCAAGTTAATGTTATTTTACTCATATATCACTGCTCTCCAGCTGAATGGGTAAGATTACAAGTATGTTACTGAAATTCAATCAGACAGCAAATGGACACTCAGGCCTGTTCTGTGGGGGAGAAGGATAAGAACAGGGTTTCCCCATGGTCATGCAAACTTCATTAAGGAGGACTGATTTAAAGGTTTCCCAAATTGTTTGCGGTCTTTGTCCAAATTTGCATTTTACAGCTGAATTTGACCAATTTTTGTTATCCAAATCCAATAATCAATAGAGATTGTGTTTTGAAGCAATTTTGCTTTATTTTTCACTAAAGCACATTTAAATTCTTTAAAAAATCAGCAAACCAGGGGAAAATGCAAATGTTAGGTCATCTTAAAAAAATCTAAGAGGACAGATTTTAAGGTTATGGGGCATATATGCCAGAAAAGATTACAGCCAAGGCCTGAACACCACACATGTGTGTTAGACCTAAATATATCAGGACATAACCAGGTTACTAGGTATAATGAGGAACATGAAATTTGATCACTCTACTACATCATTTAGTTTTTATTCTACAAAGTCACAGGCTGACAGGTGCTGTTTGGGAGAATGGACTGAATAGGGACTTCTCATAGTAATGCAAACTTATTTTAAGAGGACAGATTTATAGGTTCCCTAAATTGTTTACAGTGTTAGTCTAAATTTTTCTTTTACTACTGATTTTATACTCATGTTGTCAATTCAAACATCAATGAAGCCAGTTTTTGCTTTACATGCATGCTCATTTATGTATTTAAAAAAAAAGCAGTGCAGCAGCAAATACAAATGTTTCATTATGTAACAAAATTTTAAAGGACCGATGTCAAGATTATGCTGGAAAAGATTTCATCACATGCCTGACAGTGACAGTTCATTACATTTCATTATATTTTTATTAATTTATTAGTTAGATTGATTGGTTGATGTTTAAAACAGTGCCCAAGGGTATTTCACATATACGAATGCGGTGAATCCAAATGACAGAAATTGACCGTGTTTAAGGGCATTTTACTCATATGACAGCAGTGCATTGCAACAATAATTGACATTAGCACAACCAAGACGGGAGAATTTTCATGATGTTGGATTTGTTTGTTTGTTTGATTGGTGTTTAACGTCGTACTCAAGGGTATTTCATTTATATGACGACGGACACAAATAAAGGACATCACGAACAAATCTGCTTCCCGTTACCTTTAGCTCTGGGAACACCAGGGCAACAGAAAGCAACCTCTTTTCACGCCTCTTACGATCGATCTAGGAAGCCGAGGTAGTATTCTGCACGACCTTGGCCCACCCGCTCCCCCACGGGGCTCATAATGTTGGAAAGTGTTCCTTCAGTGCTAAGTAAAGACAGCATTGCCAGTCATCACACAAACTGCTCTGTAGGAAAATAAATGTTCCTCCAATGCAAAGTAAAGGATCAGTATTTCTATGCTAAATATGCTTAAAACACACTGCCAGAGAGACCTGCCTACCCTGAATGAAATCTATGTGCATAAATTTGTTTAAGGAGTATTTTCAGACCACTATGTGTATTATTGTCTTTCAGCAAGTTCTTTTTTGAGTATTTACTGATATTTAAGGGTATTTTCTGAGCATCCTGAGTATTTTCTTCTTAACCAAATTTCTTTTCTGCATTTTCTGTTGCCTTTCTTGTAATTTTTCCCTTAATGGATTTTAAATTAACTATTCTTATATCTACTGTGCACTGTTTCAAATTTTTTTTACAAGTTTGGCATATTTTCATATTCAGCAAAAATTATGTGTTTGTTTGACTGGGGTTTAACGTTGCACTCGAGGGTATTTCACTTATATGACAACCAATTGTCCACTGCACACTGCTCCTTGCCTTATCACGATGGAAAACCTTATAAAAACCTCGTGAAAAACAACCATCATGAAGGCCGATTCCTCATATACATGTACCTGAGGGTCCACAGATGGACTCGATCCCGTAAACTGTAAATTGTAGTAGGATTAGTAAGCACACATGCTACCACTAAGCCACGGGCCCCATAAATTATGTGTACAAAATACTGCACAATACACATGGTAGGAAATTTACAACCTTCACCTAGATGGCCTTAATATAATATACATGTAATGTAATTTATTACATGAATGATTATATTATAATATATTTCTATATTATATTATATTTCTATGTAACAATATAATAAGATATTTTTTAAAATAATTGCACTGGCACATCAGTATTTATGTTACATTATAGACGTATTAGTAATAGTAACTATACATGAAAAAAACGTTTAGAAACTTGTCTCTGGTAGTTATCTGAAACATAAGATGATTCTTTGATTTTAATTAATGTACCATCCCTGTGCCAGTGTGATTGCTTTTAGAATACACACAAAAAACACTGTGATTGTTTGGCTGGACTGCCCAAAAGCAGGACATATACATGTATTAACTTTCTTGAATATTTATGAATGAGAATTCAATCATTTGTTCTCACCAACCAGTCAACCACTCACGCACTGGTAACATTTTATGTTGATATACTTGTATGTATACTATAAAACCTCCTGATCTGGCCACTCCAGCTGTTGTGTAATTGAACTGAAAAAACACCTTGCTATGTTTAACAGATGTGGCTACTAGAAATTAGCAGGCTTCCGCTCAAATAACAGTGTGAGGTCGTATGGCAAAAGATCAAGTGGTGCAAAGTCTTAGCTAGAGACCTGTCTACCTGTCATTTTTGACAGATTTCTAAAATTGCTTAAAAATACATGTAGAAATTCTGAATTTTAACAAGGGGAAGATAGGAAAATGGAAAATGTTGAAGGGCAAAATTCATCAATATGGGAATTATGAAAGGCACACTCCCAATTCTGGCTAAAACTTAGCTTGAAGACGCAGTAAATCGAAGTAGGATTAGTTTATTTGTTTGTTTGTTTGATCAGTGTTAAACGTCGTTCTCAAGGGTATTTCACTTATATGACCCTTCACAAAAGAGGGTTCACGGAAGGGGGTTCACAAAAGTGGGTTCACGAAAGGGGGTTCACAAAAGGGGGTTCAGAAATCTAAATCACAAATAAACAACCCATGCATGATGGAGCGACCCACGGCCTCTCACCGACTGGGATACAGGACACCAGGCACACATACATGACATTTTGAACCCCTAACTTTCATTGACAGGAAGTATGCATACACCACTTATGAACAGTGTAATTAAAATCTTTTTTTCATCTGACAAAACGTGTTCTCAACAACCAAAATGTTGTTTTTGATACTTAATAAATTGCTAAAAATCGATTTAAAAAAGTCAAAAACACATTTTATTGGTCGGAAACAACTTGATGACATAGGCACATGAGGAAGAAGTCATTGTGTAATCCCTGCATGGCTTTGTCAAATGTTTGTTTTAGCACAATAGTCCCTCTAGTGGGAAGATTTTAATTAACCTGATATATTTTATTTGAAACATAATTGCTTGTTATAAATTAACATGAATTTTCTACATATTCAATACAGAAAATACAGTCCAAAAACGTAACAGGTGATCGCTTTTAAGGGAATTGTTTCATTTTCCAAACTATTTACAAGGGTTCATAGAAGTTCAGTTTAAGAATACTCTGAATTTACCAGAGCTGATTGTGTCATATGTTAGTTGAATTCCATTCAAGCTGTAATCAATCTCTTAATGGACTAACCCCAATCAACCACATGATTAGGTGTACACAATCATCTTTTGTGTAGAAAAAAAATATCTGGAGCCCTGTATAGCCTTAATCAAAAATATGTAAGGCCTACAAAGGATTCTAATAGTACTAAAACATACATTGATTGTTAACAGCAGTAGTCATGAAGATATGGTTATGCATGGTGTATCTGCCGAGAAAATATTATTTACCAAAGCTTTGAAAATCTCATAAAATTAAGACACAAAAAAAACCCCAAAGACTTATCAAGATTTTAATGGAGAGACAGAGTAAATTTTGCCCCCCCTTGAGGGGATAAGTACTGTACATGTTATTAAAAGCATTTAAGTTTGATGTTTTTTATTCATGACAGAATGCAAGGAATAGATATTATATATTAGCAATTTTTCGTTTTACAAATAGGATTAATACATTTAGTGGGAATAAAGTCTATATGGGAGTAGATATCATTTATTCACAAAAATACAAAAAAATAATTATGAATCACTGGATAAAATATTTATAACACTGACATTCGAGTCTGTGTCTACCAGAGCCGCTCCCAAGACTGAAGAGTGTTTGTTTGATTGGGCTTTAATGGCTGAATCACTCCTACGATGGCTTCACATCCAATGGGATGAAGGACACCTCCTGGATGCAACTGAAAAAAGATTCTGTGTTTGTCTCTTTGGGGGCAGAGCTTTACCAACGTCCTCATAGGTATATCAGGATGGATTGTTTAATGTCTAATTACTATGTTTGTTCGTTTGTTTCATTGGGGTTTAACGTCGTACTCACGTTTTTCACTTATATGACAACGGATTGTCCCTTTCACACTGCACATAGCCTTATAACAGTGTAAAACTGAGAGAAAACCTCGTAAAAACCACCCCTGCGATTGCCAGAACCACAACATGCGACTTGCTCATATACCTGATCGTCGACAGATGGATTCGATCTCATGAACGGTAAATTGAAGCAGGTTCAGTTCAGGAAGCGCACTTGCTACGACTGAGCCACGACCGTGAGCCTGGAACTCTATGAGAAACCACGTAAAAAACACATTGTTATTGCTCTATTTCATATTTGACTAACATGTCAGATGACGTTCCCGCAATAGTCAGAGCCACATTGTAGCATTAGTAAGCTCACTTGCAAACCGCTAAGCCATGGCTGCAGGCCTGATAAAAAGGTTGTTTTGTCTGTTTGTTTAATTGGGATGGAAAACCGAGAGGAAACTTGTAAAAACCACCCACTTGATTGCCGGAGCCACAACATGTGACTCGCTCATATACTTGATGGTCGACATGGACAGGGAGACCAGATCTGGTGAAAAGTACATTGAAGCAGGTCTAATTAAGTAAGCGCAGTCGCTACCACTGAGCCACAGCCGCAGTCCCCTGATAAAAAGATTGTTTGTTTGTTTGTTTGATTGGGGTTTAATGTCGTACTGTCTCAAGCGTATTTCACTTATATGACGACAGACACAAATACAGAACATCACAAACAAATTTGCTTCCCATTACCCTTTAGCTCTGCAGATACCAGGGCAACAGAAAGCAACCTCTTTTCTCGCCTCTTACGATCGACCGAGGAAGCCGAGGGAGTATTCTGCACAGCCATGACCCACCCACTCCCTCACGGGGCCAAAGACTGAGAGCACTAGGGCAACGGGAAGCTCCCTCAGAACTATAATTGTATTTTAATAGACATGGGCATTTAGTCTGAACGTTGGCATAAAATGGGACAGGCAGTGCCAGATTTTGACAGTCATCTACTTCTTATTGCCCTATTACATCTGAGGGCACCGGGGCAACAGAAACGTCCCTCAAATCACTCTCATGTACTGTTTATGGAGTAGTCTTATTTCAGGTTTAATCACTCACTTAAAACTAACACGGGTGCATGCTCTTCTTGTCGAACAAACCATCTGTGGCGGCGGTTATGTGCCTTGAGACTATTTGGATATTTGAATTCTTTCATGCAAATATCACACTTATATGGTCGTTCAGTACTGTGAGTTATCATATGCTGTTTGAGATGAACTGGATATTTGAATTCTTTCATGCAAATATCACAATTATATGGTCGTTCAGTACTGTGAGTTATCATATGCTTTTTGAGAAAACCAGAGGCCTTGAACTTTTTCAGGCATATATCACACTTATATTCACATGGATTGCTATGAGCCATCATATGGTGGTCAAAACTTCTTGAATGTTTGAACGCTTTCATACATAAATCACATTTATATGGGTGGTCTGTGTTGTGTGTTTTGATATGGATTTTCAGACTATATGAAGATTTAAACGCTTTCTCACATATATCACAATTGTAGGGTCGTTCATTACTGTGAGTAATCATATGATGTTTGAGAAGAAATGAAGTTTTGAACTTTTTCGTACATAAATTGCACTTGTGTAGACATTCATTTTTGTGAACTTTCCTATGTTGTTTTAGAGAGTAGCAGTCCTTCTCCACTTGGCCACATTTATTACATTCATACGTTCCCTCGGTGCTGTGAAGGGTCATATGGTATTTTAAATGTTGTCTAGTCTTGAACTTTTCAACACACTCCTTACATTGGTATGGCTGCTCTGGGCTGTGAATTTTCATGTGGTTCAGCAGAACTAGTTTGGTTTTATACCGTTTATCACATAAACTGCACTGATGTGGCCGATCTGTGTTGTGAGTGGCCATATGGCGCTTTAGAACTTTTGTGGTTTTATACCGTTTATCGCAGAAACTGCACTGATGCGGCCGATCTGTGCCGTGAACTGCGATATTATGGTATTTAAGATTATGCTTCAATTTGAATTTTTTGTCACACACCTTGCATTGGTGTGTCCGCTCAGTGCTGTGAACAAGCATATGGCCCTTGAGATCATTTCTGGTCTTGAAACATCTATCACACAGACTGCACTGATGTGGTCGCTCAGTGCTGTGGGAGGTGGCATGGCATCTCAGATGAGATTTTTTCTTGAATTTTTTATCACACACACTGCACTGGTGTGGTAGCTTAATGCCGTGTATAATCTTATGTTCCTTGAGAAGATTCAATGACTGGAATATTTTATCACACACCTTACATTTTGCTCTGTGACTCTTCATATGTTGCTTTAAAACACTAACGGTTTTAAATCGTTTATCACACACACTGCACTGATGAGGCCGTTCAGTGCTGTGGAAGGCAGCATGTCCTCTCAGATGATCTGCCGTCTTGAAACGTTGATCACACACATTGCACTTGTGTGGCCGTTCAGTGCTGTGAAAGACGGTGTGTCTTTTCAGATGAGCTGCTGTCTTGAATCGTTTATCACACACCTTACATTTAGCTCTGTGAATATTCATATGTTGCTGGAGATCCCTAAGGGTTTTGAATCGTTTATAACACATGCTGCACTGATGTGGCCATTCAGTGCTGTGAAAGAGGGCGTGTCTTTTCAGATTAGATGCTGTCTTGAATCGTTTATCACAAACATTACACGTGTGTGGTCTCCCCATTTCCAGCCGAGACTCTTCACTAAATGTGTGCTCTGACATACAACTTGTAGAAGAAGGAATCTTCTTAGGATAATCTGGTAGTCCAGTGGGTTGAAGGTCAGGGAGTTGAAGGTCAATGGGTTGAAGGTCAGTGGGATGAGGGCCAGTGGGTTGGTCAGTGTCAATCCCTAATCTAGGGTTGTCAACAACCATAGTATCCGTTCCTAAATCAGAACTGACATTCATAAATCCTGTTGCCCCATTTCCAGAATCGCATTTCTCAATGTTTAAGTCCGTCTTCTCATAAGTAAAGTCTGAGGTGTCAATATCCAGGTAAGCGTTCTCAATTTTACAGTCACTTTTCTCACTGCTGGATGCCTCATTCTCAGGTTCTAAATCACGAACCTCAATATTTATATCACTACTCCTAACATCACAGTTCATGTTCTCAAATTGTTGAGCTTCCAAACCTCTATTTTCAGTGTTAATCTTAAAATCACCTAACTCATGATGCTCTGTGACTTCCTGCTTGATATTCAATATTTCCACAAGCTGGTTATTGTCTACATTATCTTTACCATGAAAATTTGAGTGTGTGTTCTCAAAAATATATATATTAGAATTATTAACAAAACTGGAGTGCAAAGTTTCAGTCCTCTCTTCATTCACCTCCACTTTCTGTTTACTATTTCTTAATCCAGTGATCATGTTGGTTCGGAGATTGTCAATATCCTGAATGGCTGAGCCTGTAGCCTCCAAAAAAGTATTACAATCAACTTTCTCAAAAGGGAAGTCATTATTCCCACATGTATCTCTCTGAGGTTTTTCAATTTCAATTTTGCTTTGTAATTGTGTATCCATGTCTTGGTGTAAATTGTCAATTGTCTGTCCATCCCCTAGATTCATTTCATTGTTGACCTTATTCAGTACCTTGATGTTTGAGTTGGTAGGCTTAGTCTCAAAACAGTCTGAATACTCAAGGTTTTTAAAAAGTAAGTCATCATTCCCCAACGTCCCTTCCTGATCATTGACATCCATTTTCAAAATTATACTTTGAAATCCTGAATTCATGTTCTTCTTCAGAACACTAGTCAGGAGTAATGAAACCACCCTTGACACCACATTGCACGTTGAAAAGTGAATGCAACTTCTGAAGTTATTCGTCTTCTTCACAATATTTCCAATCCTGTTCAGCCATTGTTGTGGTCTCTAAACTGTAGTCCCTGTCATGGGAACAAACTTCTTGAATCCCTGATATATTCAGTCTGTGAAGGAGAAAAGAAACTTTTGTAAGTCGATCATAGGAAACTAAACATACACTTATATATATATATATATATATATATATATATTTCTTAAAGTAATCACACTGGCACAGTGATGTAGAACAATTAAA
>JAVFBW010194422.1:0-10173 GCA_034783835.1 Mopalia ciliata
ATTAATTTCTTCATTACTTTTATTAAAGTAGATTTATAAATTCAGCAGAATCGAATGTTTCAACATTATCTTGGTCTTTAATCGATAAATCGGGTTGCAAATACACCCTTCTAGCTGTACTGTAAGATACATAATGGCGTTTGTTTTCACCCAGGACCCGAGTTGTCAAGCAAGGAGCCTCACTTTCGTTTCATGTGACGTCACGCTAAAGCCCTCTTATAGAGTCTTACCAGACTCTCTACTTGATAAACTTCTGGTATAACGTATAGGGCCTATAGCTCCGGATAAATCCATACATTTAGTAAATGTTTTATTTTTGGCCTTATAGTTTATTTCTCGACTCTAAATGAGTCTCAGACGTATTTTATTTACTATCAAACACTTACATGCCAGGCGACCGTGGTGGATAGCTATATTCTTTACCGAAAAGTTAGGGGAAATTCAAGCCTGGGCACATATGCTGGCCTTTTTTTTTATTTCATATAATTCAGACAATCGATTGGCATGGGTAATGACATTATGATAAATAAGTCAACAGAGCTGATTTTTTCAGCTATAGGAAAAAAATCCCCACAGCTTAAAAATGTGCAATGCGGCATAATGACGGTATCGGGATCTAATACTGGTGTGAGTTGCCGAGCGACCACCGCATAGCTGTTTACCAAATATCACTACCATATAAAAGTGAAGTATACAATACAATTCGTATTCTTTTCGTATTTATGTGTGTTACACGTACATTCGAGAATTTTCTTTCTTTTTCTTTAAATTCACAGCGTGCACGTGAGTTGAATTGAGTTTCTGTTGTATAGAGCATTTTCTGAACAAAAACAACTAACGCCGGTCAAAACAATTTATAACTGCTTTTTCTTAGATCTTTTTTTCTGTGGAAATGAAATGACATTTTAATTATAGCGCCTATATCGAAATGTTATAGCGGACAAGAGGGGGTTTTTTCATGTATTTTTTTAAAAATTTGTACCCGCCCCAGAATTAATTTTTAACCTGCTCCGAAATTCAACACTCGAGATTGACTAGTTTCCATTTGCCTGGCACGTTTTATTGGAGTAAATCAACCTTAATTACGGCGTTTAACCCAAATCAAGCAAACAAATAAACAGGCCCACTTAGCCGGTTGCTGGAAGAATTATTAAATTGAATCCCCTATTAGATGACGTCTACTCCGTTCGTTATTTCTAGACCAAAACAAAATAAAACCTAGCACATAGTATACGGCTAATATGGCTAGTCCTCGTGTTAAGTTTATTTAACAAAAAATAAGTTAGGTTTCAAGAGGATAGATAGGCGGGACGTAGGACCCTGACGAAGGAATTAGGCCTATACATTGTGCTGAATAATACCATGGTAGGCCTATGTGTATTAGGAGACATTGGTGGGGGGGGGGGATTCAGTTTTTTTGCTGGAGCCCATCATGGTTGACGATCAACTGCTTATAAATAGATATACATACCGATAGGCCTATATTGTAATCCCCTTTTTCACTAAATCCGTGTTTGCTACAGTGTACTCTACACTGCATGGAGAAGCCCATTTGATCCATCAAAGGGAAGTGTGGAGATGGCACTCAAAAAAGTACTGTACCAGTAATACGGACAGGATCAAGGTTCAGAAAGTAATATAATAAGTGCACCTAAGTGAAATACCACTTATATGTGCGTGCAGAGTGTGAGGAGAAGCGATATATAGTGGCGTTATTACTTTTAAAAGACTTGTACATGTCAGCACAGAATAAGAAAACGGATTTGTTTGATTGGTGTTTAACGTGGTACCCAAGGGTACCAGGTATTTCACTTATATGACACCGAATTGTCCACTTCACACTGAACACAGCCTTATTACGGTGGAAAACCTCGTTAAAACCACCCCGTGATTGCTGGAGCCACAACATGTGACTCGCTCATATACCTGATGGTCGACAGGCAGACTATGACAGACAGACTCTATTCCCTTTACCGCAAATCGAATCAGGTTCAGTTTAGGAAGCGCACTCGCTGCCTCGGCTGCGGCCTAAGAAAACAGGAGAACTACTGAAAGGCTGATTACTATATAAAGAATAACATCTTTCAATGCAGGGCCCTAAGTGATGGTTGCAAGTAACAAGCCTTATAAGGAATCAATGGGTCAATCTGGGATAAGTATCGAGGGATAAGAAAAATCACTTCCCTTAAGAGTCCACGATTTGTAAATGTGTTACTCGGCTAGCATGTTCCTTAACAGCCACACATTGTCCCAGTCTATCCAGTAACAGTCAATCTTTGGGTCAATCCACTTCGTTAAAAAAAAAATCTCTTCAGGTGAATTTGCAACAGGTGATGCTGTGCGGACATCTGCTTTATAAGTGAAATACCTAGAGAACGACGTTAAACCCCTATCAAACTCAAGCTGGACATAAACATTTTCTGTTCATTCAAGTCACAGAAAAGGTACTGCAAATTGAATTTTGCTTAAACTGGCCAATGATCACTGCAAGGCTACTTGGTCCCTGGTCCCAACAGACTTCCATGAAGTGGATCCGTTTGTGAAGTCTTTATATTTTATGTTCTTTAGTTTCCTTTTTTATCTTTTCTTTTAAACCAGTGTTGTAGAGAGGGGATTTCATTTTCATTTAGTCAATGAGCTGGCGAGCTCTCAAGAGTGAAATAAGCTCAAGAACGGATATATAAACAAACGCTAAAAGAAACGAGACCACCAGTAAAACTTAAAACCATTTGTATAATGAATGGAACATATCTTCCTTTTTACAATTTTTTATTTTTATTTTTATTACTTTTACAATACTTTGATTTCTATGGCAAAATTAGCTTGGATGAACATTTGTACAAAAATGCTATAACAACAATACAGCACGAAAATTAGAATAAGCTTCACATGAAGTATATAAATAACACAAAGCTTCAAATGCTCTTTAGTGTGTAAAGTCTTTCAATGAAAAGTGAATACTGGAGGCTGTAACATGACGAGGCTGAAAAACGACAAAGAACGGTGTCTAAAATTAAAGGGGAGGTAACTTCTTAAATATGGAATATAGGAGTTCTTAATCCACCTCTTCCATCTTTGAAGCATCATCGTCATCCCCTTCAAGAGGTGGCATATCTTCAGTTCCAGCTGTGGTCTCTTCAACAGGAACACTATCATCTTCATCAATACCTTTATAAAAACAAAATACAACATATAAGGAATGGCAAAATACAAAGACTTGAGTTTTAATTTTAGTTCTTTGACAAATGCAGATCTGCACAATTTGACTGCTATTATTCAATACCATCAGGATCCTTATATTAAGATGTCCTGAGGCAAAACCAATCAGGATCCTTATATTAAGATGTCCTGAGGCAAAACCAATCACATCTTCAGTTTATACTGTATCTCAAAATAATTGTACATTTTGCTTTAATCATAACTTTCTAATGGTTAAACCGAGACAAAATGTAAATACATGGAAGAGCACTATCTAGGAGGAGACAATTCATGTATATGTTAAATCAATTTAATATCTTACCTAATCCAAGTTTGATCATCCTATAGATTCTACCAGAGTGGGTTACGTTGTCCTCAAGAGAGAAACCAGATGCCAGTAAAGAGGTCTCGAACAACAGCATCACCAGATCTTTGACAGCTTTATCGTTCTTGTCCGCCTTCACTTTCTCTGAGAGTGATCGGATGATAACATGGTCTGGGTTGATCTCTACATGTTTCTTCGCTGCCATATATCCCATAGTGCTTGTGTCGCGTAACGCTTGAGCCTTCATGATCCTCTCCATGTTAGCGGACCACCCATACTGGCTGGTCACAATACAGCAGGGCGAAGTCACAAGACGATTTGACACCACAACCTACAAAAAAAATAATGGGACAAGATTTGATTTAACAGTAAAAGATTTTCTTTATAAATCTAATACGTTGTACAATACTACACTGCATCGATGCAAATGTTACATAAAGGTTAACATTCTCAAACTTGTATGAAGGCTTATTCACAGGCATATTCTCTACAGAATGTTATATTGTTATTTTCAGTTTCCATTTCAGTATTTGATCTTTGAGGCGGTTTCAGAAAGTAGGTCACATAGTCAATGACTACACTTTCGACGGTTTGTACAGGGGCTTAGCCAGAAATCAAATGTATAAGTGTCCAAAATGGTCATTTTGCTTAATTTTGTAAGTATCTGGGTGTCTAATTTTACAGTTCCCCCTATCTCCTGCATGCTATAGTTTCGTAAAACAGTCCAAATAAAACTATTTTTCAATTCAGAGTGTCCAAAGGTGGACACCCCTCTGCGTAAGACCTTTAAGACAAATATTAATTCTTGTGAATAGTGTATTTGCCCCTAAAGACCAACTTTGATTTCTTTAACATTTAATCAAGGAACGGAAACGCTGAAAAAGGTAAGGGAGACAACTTTGGCTGTTACCAAACTCAGTCCATCTGTGAATTAAAGGATGCAAATGCAAGCTTGTTGCACAACAGGTAGACATACTTTTCTATTACACAATTTTGTACTCACCTTCTCCACTTTCTTGTCTAGGATCTCTTTCATGACTTTACATAACCCCTCCAATTCAGCCTTGGCCTCCTCGAACCGTTTGGTCTCTTCTTCGTCTTCTGGCAATTGCAGGCCTTCTTTTGTGACACACACCAGGTTTTTGCCTTCATATTCCTTTAACTGTTGCACAGCGTATTCATCGATGGGATCAACCATGTACAAAACCTCCAATCCTCGCTTCTTCACTCGCTCAACAAATGCAGAGTTCTGAACAGCTTCTCGATTCTCACCTTGAATTAAAAACATATTTCTATTAATGCAGACTCCAGAAATGGTAGTGAAATTTATCAGTGTTCATACTGAAGAGTAACAAGATTTTCAACTATATAGGTTGTATCTGTAAAAAAAAAAAAGTATTTTTTGCTTTAAATCGTTCGATATTGGTAAATACTTTTAAATAAACAGACTGATTTGCATCACATGTAGCGATTTTTCTGTCTCGTGTTATTTACTTTCAGTTTATTGACTAATGGGAGATAAATTCAGTTCAAATGTCAAAGCTAAAACAGGTAAAAGTAGAGTTTTCTCCCTTAACATACGTCCTAAAGAAAAAATGCATTAAAATAGAATAAAAACAAAGCCTCCCCTGCAGCTTTTGAAATAAAATAAAATAAAGAAAAAGCCTCCTAGACCTCACCATTTTTTTTTAAATCAATTGCCTGAGAAACTAGTAATTAATTTTTTTTTATACACAGGAATTGTATATATATATATATATATATTTTATGCATTTTTGCTTGTATTTTTTAACTATACCAAAACTTTAATTTCTCTGTTAGAAAAGCCCACTTTTAATTTTGGTCCCACTTTGCAAAAACCTTTAATTAATTTACTTTCAATTTGCATTAAGTAGTTTTAATATCCTTGAACAAAATTGGATCAAGGATCAGTAATCCTTACAAGTGGACATTCTTGTAAATGGAACAAATTATTGTTCTGTCTTATCTCCCTTGCTCACCTGTGATGTAGTAAATATCCTTCTGGTTTTCTTTCATCCTCGACACATACTCTTTAAACGATGAGACCTCATCTCCACTTGTTGATGTGTGGTATCTCAAAAAGTCTGCCAATTTCTTCCTATTGGTGGTATCCTCATGGATTCCCAGCTAAAAGAAAGTTGTAAAAAATCAAACATTAAGTAGGATTAGAGTTACATATTTTTTTCAGATAAAATAAATTAAGTGGAATAGTTGCTATACCAAGCTCAATACATAGCAAACATTTACTTAAGAGATACCTTATCTTGCCCGAAATTCTTGTATGTCTTTATTCAAAGCTGTAAATCGAATTATATAGAAAAGTTATTAAAATACCTTGAGATTTTTGCCAAACTGCTCATAGAATTTCTTGTAATTGTCCTTGTCCTCGGCTACATCATCAAAGAGTTCCATACATTTCTTCACAAGATTTTTACGGATTACTTTCAAGATTTTACTCTGTTGTAACATTTCCCGAGAGATGTTGAGTGGCAAATCCTCGGAATCCACCACTCCTCGAATGAAATTAAGATATTCTGGGATGAGATCCTCACAATTGTCCATGATAAATACTCTCCTAACATACAGTTTAATATTGTTCCGCTTCTTGCGGTTTTCAAAGAGGTCAAAGGGTGCTCTCTTGGGAACAAAGAGAAGTGCACGGAATTCAAGCTGTCCTTCAACAGAGAAATGCTGCAAAGAGAAGATTTATTTCACATGAAAAATTACCAATATGAAACATACCAATTAATTAACCTCAAATAAGACCAAAACATTCAGGATGAATTACAGTTCTGGAAGGTGTTATAAAAAATGAATCCCACTGTAACAAGGATGTTGATTAATTAAAAGTGATAATGTCGTGTTGTAGAAAAAAAAAAAGAAACAAGTTCTGGCTACATAGACAAAGCTATAATAAAAGTGTTTTATATTGCACTTCGCTATATTTCCACTGAATGACCAGATGTCACTGGCAACAAACAGTAAAACAGGCTAGACAAAAAGGACACTGAAAGAAATTGGGATTCTGATTTTTAGACAGGTTTACTTTCATTCGTGATTTTTTAGTTAAATTTTTAGTGCAAATTAACATGTAAACGATCATAAAACTATATGAATTTCCTTTTCACATAGCTTAGAGTAAAATTTTTTGCAAAAGTTGCCATTTTAAAGTTATACTTTCCTGAAAATAAACCCACAATGTAAAAGTATAGACAAGGTGCCCTACCGAGCCGCCATAAAGTGGCAACGTCATTTCGCAAAGGGACATCACTCTGTTGTCATAACTCAAAACCTCCCGTATTCTATTTGCAGTCTGGCTTCAGGCATGCAGTAGAAATGTCGACAGGACGATTGACTTTCCAAAATTACAATTCTTTTTCTTTTTTTTGGTTCTTTTTATGTTTGTTTTGTTTGATTGGTGTTTAACGTCGTACTCATGGGTATTTCACTTATATGACGATGGATTGTCCACTTCACACAGCCTTATTACAGTGGACAACCAGGAGGAAACCTCGCAAAAACCACCCCCGCGATTGCCGGAGCCAGGTTTCTTTTATGTTCTGAATAAAGCATCACAAATTAAATGTGCAGGTTTTTTGGCAGCAATTTGAGTAACCGTTGACTTATTTTCAATAGAGTTAGAGACAAGCATACCTTGACAGCTAAGTGATCTTCCCAGTCATTTGTCAAAGACTTGTAGAACTCTCCGTACTCTTCCTGAGTGATATCATCTGGGTTACGCGTCCACAAAGGTTTAGTTTTGTTAAGTTCTTCATACTCTGTGAAGTTCTCTTTAATGGTTTTCTTTTTCTTGTCCTTCTTGGATTCGTCTTCTTCATCTTCGTCCAAATCTTCAACTTTTGGTTTCTCATCCTTTAATAAAAACAGTACAATCATAAAACCGGTTTTCAAACAAAAATATTTTCTGGACTTAATTATATAAATGAAGCTCAGCTGTCGAATTAGGGAAGCCACCCTTCAAAAAATGATTGACATCAAATTTGCAACGCCTTGTTGGCAGGAAGGTACTGTAAAGAACAGATTTGCTGGACAACAAATGTAGAGTTGTGCAAATCGTTTGGTAAAAAAAAGTCACTTCGCTCCTGTTTTGTGATCTGTGAAAGAGACAAATGTCACTAAACTTAATTAAAAAGTAAATTCAATATTACAGTTCAGTTTGAAAAAATGTTAATCCCTTGACCTTAGAGTAGGTTTACTTCCTGGTAGCATCATAAGCATCTATGTTATTAATACAATATTAGTATTATTAGTACTAAACTTACTTTTTCTCCCTCCTCCTTATCTTCCTCTTTCTTTTCATCTTCCTCCTCATCATCAGACACTTCCTTATCTCTCTGTTTCTGGACCAGCAGACTGATGGGATAGCCAATAAACTGGCTGTGTTTCTTCACTACTTCTTTGATGCGCTTCTCTTCCAAGTATTCAGCCTGGTCTTCCTTCATGTGCAGGGTAATCTTAGTGCCACGATTAATAGGCTCAGATGGGGATGTACGGATTGTGAATGAACCACCAGCTGAAGATTCCCAGATATACTGTTCATCATCATTGTGCTTGGATTCAACAGTTACTTTGTCAGCAACAAGATAAGCCGAATAAAAGCCCACACCAAACTGACCAATCATGGAGATATCAGCTCCAGCCTGAAGAGCCTCCATGAATGCTTTAGTGCCAGATTTGGCGATTGTTCCCAGGTTGTTGACCAGGTCAGCTTTGGTCATTCCTACACCATAATCAATGAGTGTTAGAGTGTTCTGTTCTTTGTTTGGGATAATCTGAATACTAAGATCCTTACCACTGTCCAATTTGGAAGGGTCTGTCAAACTTTCATAACGGATTTTATCCAGAGCATCTGAAGAGTTGGAGATCAATTCTCTGAGAAAAATCTCTTTGTTTGAGTAAAAGGTGTTGATGATCAAACTCATCAACTGAGCGATCTCTGCCTGAAAGGCAAACGTTTCCGCCTCCCCCTCTTCAACCTGCTGGCTTTCAATTTCAGGCATCTGACAAAAGGGATGAAAAGATAACTATGAATTTACAGGGAAAATACTTTTTCTGATCGACGGAAACTACAACTAGGCTAAAGAAAATTAATCAGTCAATGAAATGTTGGCTATATAGGCCTAGGGCCTGTATGAACTTTGATATTTCCGAACGACGTTAGTTTCAGCCAAGATTAACGTGATCAAATATTTGGACGGACCAAGTCTATCGTGGTTCCCACAAAAATAAAGGATTTAACACTATTCCAATAAAATCGGTCAAACTAAAATTATATATTTCACTTGTAGGCCTAACACGTGCGTTTCTTTGTTGTCTAGATAGGCCCAATGGCTTATATAAATAATTTTAAATTAAACCAAAAAAAAAAGACAGATCAATACATTAAGTGTATCCAGTTAAAAAACAATCAAATTAAGTTAAATCAGAAAAGTTATATACCTTGACAACTTCAGTACTCCCGTGAAAATATCAGAAAATGTGCTTCAGCCCTTCCTCGCCGTCGTCAGCGTGAAATTCTCAATGCTAGCGGCTGAGCCACGCGATTTCAAAGAACTGAGATTGTCACGTGACTTAGAAAACGTAACATCCTTCACAGAGCCAAATGTTGACCATAAATACAATGGATATAAAGTTAATGGTTAAATATTCCCAAAATTTTGAATAAACTATTTAATTAGACTGTACGGATTACCATTTTTACAGTTATATATAAGATCTATATTTTTTGCGAAGTTATATCCGTTATACACTTCGGTTTTCTAGAATGTTCACTGGACTGTTTACGGAAGTGACGACATGGAGACAGTCCTTCGAAACTCCATGCGGAGAATGATTTGACAAAAACTCTGCCCACATAAAGTAGGCCCACAGCTTTGGCATAATCAATACGTTTAATATGTATCCTTGACCATCCATTTTATACAAGGAATTTATACAAACACAACTGTTAGGATTATATTTAATTAAAAAATATTTATTTTATGCCACCAATATAAAAAAAAATGATACGGATAAAGTAAAAAAACGTTGGACCATCATGATTGAGCGGTTGTATAGAGTATCGTAATGAGTCCTATATTTTAATTAGGCTTCATTAAGGCGAACGTCGCTGCTTAAATTCTGATTTACAAACCAGTAGCTATCAACGTCAGAACGTCAATTTTTGCCTTTTTAATTATGTTTTGGGATAATATCGTACCGGTGAATTTATAATTTAAAAAAACAAAGAAAATATATCATAGATCATGGTCCGGTGGCCCAGTCAGAAGCCAATCGTCCACAACCAATTAAGTTAATCATCGCATAGGCTATTACGATAGCCTACATGCTGGGTTAATTAGCAATTAAGATTTGGCAGCTGCTTACTCGTCGAAATTTCAAGTATTCAATAGATGTCAAGGTGTGGAGTATATAATTATAATCTATGAATAAAGAATTATTATTATTATTATTATTATTATTATAATGAAAACCATGAAATGGATTGATTTTATTCTCTCGGCCCGTATCTAGGCGCATGTGGTATATAGGGCCTGGTATGCCGAACACATGTCTGTGTTGTACGCGTATATATGTGTTGATTACGTCTATATGGTATTTTCGTTATT
>JAVFBW010194433.1:0-12615 GCA_034783835.1 Mopalia ciliata
CCCCCCCCCCCCCCCCCCCCCCCCCCCCCCCCCCCCCCGGCAATATGAGCAGTGGACGTTTAATCAGACATCTGTTAACCGAATAGTGAAAAAAGCAGTGCAATGTTTTTGTGGCTTATTAAGCATCATGTCCTGTCTATTCATCCAAGGTGCATTCCTTGTATTAATTTAGAAGACTGTTAAATCGAGCTACACATATCCAATATTTCCTCAACCCTTGCGGGAAATTGGGCAAAAATGTCAGTGTGAAGCAAGACGACCATCCTTGTTAATTTCCAAATAAGGCGACCAACTATTGGCTTTTGAAGAACAAAATGTGGAACAAATGAACAAACACAATATCAACGTATCTACATATTTCAATGCGTTGTGTACAGACCAAACAAGTTACAAATGAGGCTGACCGCCGACAGAGAAGCGAAAGAAATGTATAACGCTTAGAACTGGCAAAGACTCCTATATATTCAATAAAAAAGTCATGTTGTTAGTTCTCGGCGTGGTGACAAATTCCTTTATATAATAATAATACTGATAATAATAAATCCAAAATTTCAATAGGGTATACATATTTAGAAAAGATGCTAGGTTCGAATATGGCCCTATATGAAAGTATAAATAGGGTAATATAACTTTTAGGAGTGATTTTTTTAGGCGGCTGACCAACCCCATTGTACATTGTTTAAGAAACCAAAACGACCGACATGAGAGGAGACTAACACTTCTAAATTAGTATTTGTCCTTTTAACCTCGTATCCGGATTAAAGGTCGGCCCTAATTAACAGGTTTCTTACTGGCCATTTTAGTTTAGAATAATGAGATGAGCGTTTGTTCATCAGCAGATCAAGTTGATAATAAATTAGATCAACAGTGTTCATGAAGAAACCGGAGATTTCGAGTTTCATGGTTAATTCCCCCTTCGGAGACCTGGCGGATTCTTCTTCATGTCCGAGCTATGCAAAAGTAAATTCTAAACAAGGATTATATAGCGTTAATTTAAGGTAAGACTTGAACAGAAACTGAATTTGCGACCATTGAATAACCAAATTTGTTGTATTCATTCTTAACTAGCGCAATTAACTATTGTTGTTTTCCCGTTACCTTGATTGCATAATATTTGTTCTGGTTTAAAATGTCAAAGGATAAACAAGCAGAAATATGCAGTGATGAACATACTACTGTCTTGTGTTCTGTTTGAACTTCTCCCATTTTATGTGGTTAATTTATAGCCCCGGGACGTTGACCTTTACATATGACATTGTCTGTGTTTTCTAGTATCTTAACCCAACGTGCCTTTGTGATTTTTCGGGCGACCATCTTCCGGTTCTAGAGGAACTTGATCGGAAATGTTTTCCTTAGCCGCTGTTTAGTGTTAGAGATTGGAAATGACTTTGCTGCGTGTTTCTAATGGTGAATTCGAGATTAACTCTAGTAATTCTCACAGGCAGGTCAATCTAAAAGGAATGCGAGTATAGACATCGCGTGATAAATCAACTTGCTCTGATTCCATAGCAGTAGATAAAGTGTATATGAAGCGAATAATATCTTTCTACATCGCCATCTACCTGAAGACACAATTATTAGTGGCCGTTGCATAAAACTAATATTTACGTATTCTGAATCCTGAAGTGTTGTAAGTGGAAGCGAACATCTCGTTTGGACTGCATTTCAAGGTTATCCGGAAAAAGTGCAAAAAGAACAAACCGTTTATTCGACGTATCGAGAAAAGATTTAGCTGGACATTGGTACCTTAATCTACTACGGGATGGACACTCGATTTGCCTGTCTAAACAATATATCACCAAAGGGCTTTATGAACCGAATGACTCCTCCTACACAGGAGAGCGACCCATTATACTTGTGTAAATTCAGTTATGATATGGTAATATATCACATATGAAAATCAAAGAGAATGCTAATTAAAGTTACGTGACTGTGAACTTCCACTTGTTACAAAAGTGGAATGTTAAGTTAGATTATTGTTTAATAAGATATCGGAATTGAAGTGACCATAATCTACAAATCCTGTTTAACTTGTTTGGATATTTCGGTCTTCAAAATGAGTCTTATGGAGTAAATCAACCTTTGAATGAATCTGGCTAACTTCAGTTCCCACATTCAGTCACATTGGTTTCAAGAGGTAATCTGGTCTGAACAGGAATGTAGCAAAATGAATCAGCTTTCGCCACAGGTCAGACAGTCTCTGATTGAAACAATTTTCGTGTTTTTTCAGGCCATTTGGGGATTGTACTAAATGAAGTCATCTGGAATCTGTTTTTAAACTTCCTGATTTAGAGTCCGTTTTATCTGTCTGGATTTTGGCAGACTTTCAACTCCTTGTCCACAGAAACCGAATTCATCTTTGGCTAAATCAATAAGGTTTCGATCTCTTATATTTACATCATCAATAAACCTGAAAATGTTCTTATCCGACATTCCAATGACCTGTAAAGAGAAAATAAAATATTTGCCAGAAATTCATTGAATTGATGCTAATAATTATACCTCTACAGGTGATATCACATTGTTAAAAGAGTATGCCTTTGACAATCCTTTGGAGACGTGGAATGGACTGGAAATTAGTATTGATGGCGCATGCAGTTCTAAGTCATTAGAACTATGCGCGCCATTACTTTGCATTATTTATGTCAGTAGATCAGTTAATGTTACGTAATTATTGACTTAGCGTTTTAAGTGATTATACGCGTGTTTATAATTACTGATTTAAACACTTTGTCGCAACTTTTATTCGGGTTTTAGATGTTGTCTATATTAGGCCTCGATATGCCAACACACAATAAGCGATTGAAACACATTATTACAAAAGCACTTTAACGAGAAACATACAATTGTGGCAGGGACTAAGCAGTGGTCACAATTACCGCCAAGGTGTTTATTTATTCTTTGTAGATAAGAATTTAACGGAAAGGGACCAGAAAACAGACGAAACAGTACAACCTCGCCTTTTTGAGAAAGAGTAGTCGATATTTGGAGACGTGTGCTATTTAGCCTACACATAAGTCGTGCAGATATGTTATGCAATTATCCGTTGTCTACAAGAATTAATATGTTTGATCTATCTGAATGACAGGCCAAAGCTTTTAGGAACATAAGTTTATTCACAATGAACAATACCAAATGCTGTGTGACAATGTAGTTAAGGTGAACCCTCTACAAAAGGGAACTTCTATGTCAATAGGCTGTATTTATTAACACTTATAAGGGCTTACTCACCCGTATTTAACCTAATCTGTAGATACTCATACAAACAATTGAGCTGAATGCCTAATCAGGTTTCCGAGTCATTAGGGTCCGATTCACTGGAACCAAGCATCATTATTCCTCTACACATCCACTCAGCAGGTGTTGATATACGGATCTGAACTTGATCCGGAAATGTCTTGAATCCAAAGATTAACTCGATTATAGGTTTCCTTTTAAATGCTAAGCATGTTGATTTTGAAATAAATTCATGAAGTATGTACTGGAAGTGTTTGATAAATGCAAATAAAATATCTTATTTTTGCATGTAATAAGTAAAACAATATCTTATATATGAATAAAATGTCAAGATTGATTTCTTAATCAATTTGGTAACTAAAGGTAAAAACTGATATATGGTAGACATCGTATGCCATGCAGTTTCTGTCTCTAAAACATTTACTATCATTAATTAATAAAAATAATAACCATCACAAATACGGCATATAGTTATGAATCAATTAACATTTTTTTAAATAATGGTGAAGAATATTTATTCAATTAGGTTTTTGAATTAGATGGTTGACAAATTTGTCAGCGTATTTAGAACAGGCTTCCTTTGGTATTTTAACCCATTTCTATTTAAGAGACTGCTGTCAAAAACTGTTTGCTTTATTTTTTGTTTCATTTTATCTTCAATTTCAAAATTTAATTTGGTATATTTGAAACGCTTTCATCTTATACCTTATGTTAGAATGATTTTATTTTTGTTTGTACTGTTTCTTTTATCGTTCAATTTTTTATTGAGGTATGCAGTGCGTGATTCGCCATTGGCCAATTTATTCCAAATAAAAAAATTAATGAATAAAATAAAATAATGAAGACAAAAAGGAAATGGCTAGAAAAGTTCACCAGACTTAAGTAACCAATTAGTTACCAAACTGGCTTTACAGTGATTTTGAGAAGTATCCACACCGTCAGAACACAATTTTTCATAAGTTGTCTTTACATGGTGTCTACTCTGGATTATTCGATGTTTTGTTTAAGTTTATTATTTTGTGACGAAAACAATAATTGTTAGGAGCCAGCAGTTGCAACGTATCGTGAAATAAAAAACTCAAAGATAATTCCTGATAATGTTTGCCAATACATATGTTTGCTATATATAGTGTTTGAATACGTTCCTGTTCTATAATTGTCTATAAAGAATGGTGAATAATTAGCAAGAACCTTGTTTCAGAGAAACACGGGTTCGTACTGCCCAGCATACCGTGACCGTAAATATATGACGAAAATCTTGATACAGATCGCTGATAAAGAAAATTTTAAACAAAATGTATTTAAAAATCCAGAAATTAATTGATACCTATCCGAAAAATAACTTGTGTTGGTAAAAGACTTAGCGAACCCTTCTCACACCACTTGTCCCTGTCGATTATGCTCCTGAATGGTATAGGCCTTAGTGCATCATATTGCTGGATAAAGACATCAAAATGAGGTATCAAACTAACTGCCAGTGACTATCTGACCATTGCAGGGCCAATAACCTAATCAATTCATCAATCACCCAACCTTATAGAGTGGCCTTTTTTAGCGGAGAATTCTTCATAAGTCACATGTTTTTTCTTACTTTTGCTTTTGTGTGGAATAACCTCTGTTGAAACCCGTTTTGAGATTTAATCATTCAAAACTGTCGCGCTTTTTTCACTACTGACGCTTATTGATTTTCAAAGAGATATTTTTTGTTCCCAGGAGCCGCAATTCTGTTATGTAACTGATTAGGTCTTAGAGGCTCTCAGCCACGACTAAACTAGGTCTCTGTAATGGACGAGTTGACACCACAAAACCACACACAGGGAAGGGGATAATGGCCGGAAATGGTTTTACACTTGGAGTGAAATGTTTTGATGCGTTTTTGTCCGGTGTTCTTGATAAAGCCGTTGAAGTTGATTTGTTTGTTTTATTGGGATTTAAAGTTGTACTCACGGGTATTTCACTTATGTTGCTTCGGATAGTTCTCTTCGCATTCTGCTTTACTAACATGTGATGAAAACCTAGAGGAATCCTCGCAAACACAACCCGTATACATCTTTACTGACTGGTCACTGACTAGTAACAACCATTTTACTATATACAAGACTGCATGAAGAGCGATAATAAGTTGTCTAAAGTGTACCTGTACAATACTATGCGTTAGTATGTATAAACTTTAGTTTCGGATTCAGGTAAGAGCAAAAGAAAAAAAGTTATATACCATTCTTCCAAAAGGACGTCACAGTAGCCCCAGAACTGAAACCAACTATATACTTTCAATGTAGTTTCGAACATAAGGTAAATGTCTCACCACGGTATTTTGTGCCACATATTTCCAAGAAGTCTATTAAGACCAAGGGCCCTTTTAACAAAGCTACTCAAATGTTTTCTGACAGCTTTCAGTTGAAAAAACTTAGCAAGCCACACAAACGAATTTTTAAAATAAAAACTTTTCATGTAAATTTTGTTCCTTCGGAAAATCAAAAACTGCAACTAATTTTTTTAGGCCCTTTTTTTTTTAGAAGTTTATGAACTGTTTCCACGAGGTTTGTTATCATCAGAAAATTGAGATATAGCGTATCAAAAGTGGAGGTTCGTATAAAAATGTTCAACTGGATGTCACTATTGTAATCAATTCTCAATCACGTATTGACAGGGTCGAATTTGACTTTACAACTGTGACAGGCAGATACAATCGACAGAGAAACACGCTCTATTAATAGTTTCGTTTTTATTCAAAGCTTCAAAATTATTAATTACATTGAAAGTTCTTTCTGTTTCAACCAAATACCAATTATTGTCTTAGCAAGAACGGGTGTTTCTACTGGCACATTCGCCGCTTATATAACCCATGCATTAAAAAAATTAGTCAATCGTTTAGCCGTTTATTTCACGCATGGCACATGGGTCATGTGGAAACTGATGGTTCAATCTGCTGTGACATGCGCAATCGATTTTACGTGACTTCATACAATTTATCATCAATCTCATTTTGAACTTAACGACCTTCCACAACAAGAGAGCGACCCATTATACTCCTCTTTCCGACGGTAATTGATGATATGGAAATATATCAGATATGGAAAGTAAGGAAATTGATCAATGGGCGATTTTGTCGTTAACCAGGCTGGAGCGCTAAGCCTTCTATTCATGGTGCAGTATATCATTATATAACGGGTTTGATAACACAAATATTTACCAGTCACCATTTCTACAGAGATAAGTAAGGATTTCATCATCAAAAGAAAGATATATTGTAATAGCAGCAATGACAATGTTGTCGAATTTTAGTACCGAAACAAAGCATTGTTATTGAAATACTGACGACAAATAACTAATACATTTTGGCAATCCACGCAAGCGTTATAGACAGGGACAAAGATGTTATGGACAGATTGCCAAAAGGTATAATTTATTAGTCGTTATTATTTCAATAATTTGCATAGCGTTGCCGCTTCATAAAAGTATTCAAAGTATTGTTGTCGTGGCCATATTTGATGTAATTCGGAAATACGCTAAAATCCAAACGTAAATGAGTTTTAATTAAACTGTTAAAAGGCGTGTTGATACCGGAGGACAAAAGCCATGTTACTTCTTACTTTGTACATATACCTGTTTCCGCCTTTGACAATCACACTGCAGCGGTCTCACTTGTACAGATCTCAGACGCACGTATTTGCGTTATTTTTACCACATTGATTTTAAAAGAGTCCAATATGTTGAAAAGTCGGACTAGAAACGAAGCCGAAATGGATAAGCTCACGTCTCTTCTAGACAGCTCATGATTAAAACAATTATTCCGTTTCCTGACAATTCTGATGCCCTTTTCCACTCAGGTTTGTTTATTTCATTGAGGTTTGACCCTTTATGTGCATGTACATGCACGGTTATTTTAGTCATGTGACGGTGTTGTATCACTACGTAACAGAAACCAAGTTATTTGCAAAAATACAAGACTCAAACCAATGATACACCACCGAATCTGACTAGCTTACTGTTGTCCTTTGCGCATCTTTCACTCAACATCAGTATGCATTTAACCAGCTCTACAAAGCTTGCCCATTTAGGTATCTACACGACAAAACACATTCTAAAATATAACCAATTTTACTTTCTACGTCGAGACATTGACTCTGAGATACACCCGGGCCATTTTGTTTTCTGGTCTGTGGCTGATAGTTCGCACAAAATATTGGCGGAATTAATGCGCGATGGCCTGGTATGGCGTACGAGAGTTGTCTTTGTCACGTCCATTATAGAAACTCTCGCTAGAATACGATTGGACACAACGATGATGCACCTACAAATCAGCTAAACGTCACCCTCGTCATTTAGCACAAAAGCCACATGATGCTTTCTCCAACAGCCCGCCAATCACCCAACTCAAACTGTGTCCGCTTTGGACGCATCTTTACGGCTGGTCCAATTACAGTGGAGTTTAACGTCGTGGGCGTTTCAAACTTCCTGGTGTTCACATAAATATACTTAATGAAGATTAAGCCATTAAGGTTTTAACATCATAATAGAACAATTGAATAGTCAGAATAAGTGTGAATGATTCCCGGTAATTACAGTATTGTACAGTTTAACACGCGTTAGCCTCTCATATATTTCTATAACTTTATATTAACGATCTGACTCTGTTTGAATCATCTTCCAAAACCAGCGGACAGACATGGGGCAATAATATTGAATTTGTATCTCATAACGAGACATATTTTCTTCAGCGTGTCCTTTAATCGGATTACTGCAAATAACACACTATAAATACGTAGTTTGTAAAACTATCAAGATTGTTTTGACGAGTATAATCCGTAATGACAATCTCTCACTGTTAGTGTCATAGGGGATCGGGGAACAGCATTTTTTTAATCTGTTTCTAGATCGCAAAATGTTTGCGGATGAGGTGCATACACGAATTATACCCATGACACTCGGTGTAAGGCACTAACCTGCCAACAATATAAATACCTGGAACATGGACCAATTAGACAACCAGCATTCCGCAAAATAAAAGGTTTCTAAGTTTCTAAGGTTGAGTCCAATTAACAGACATTCCCTACCACTCAGATGGGAGACTGACCCATCTCCCGACGCTGTATGCAATTAACTTTTTCGTTGTGTCCTTTATTGTCCTTAATACTAACATTATTTTCAGGTTTTGGGAGAGCACTTTTTAAAAATTAAAACATAGTCTGGTTTAAATACCAATATTAAATACAGATAAACTTTGTCTTTTTAAAGGTACAATCTACACCTCCCCGGTACATATGCAGATCAAAAGTGGCACGCCTTTCTAGTCGATACGTACTACTACTAGAGCTAGCTGGATTTAACTGTTAAATCTCGCTTGGTGCTCTTTTGCGTTTCAGATGGACAGTTTTAGTGTTTTTATCAGTGTTGGTCGAGTTCTCGTGATCACGGGTTTTTGATCATCACAATCCAAAGGTGTTAAAGCGAGATTTAGCTCCTTCAACTTTTTCGTATTTTTAAAAAAGAAAATGAAATAAGAAAACGAAATTCTATTACAAATTCTCGTTCCAATAATCAAGCAAGAGGTTACAGAACACGACATTTAAACAGTCTTGTGACTTTTTTTAAAACATATTTTCGATAGGCAAGGGAACAAGTTGCCGTTATGAGCTTCCATACAATAGACATATAAAGGAAAAAACTATTGGGTCAGATTCATATCTCGTGAATTCCACACTGTCACTTTATCATATTTTCAATCAGTCTATGAAGTATTGCGTAAAAATATTATTACATGTTTTTGTTTTGTTTTTATTTTGCGATGGAACCGGATTTGCTATCTAATCATTCAAAAAGGTCGAGTTCTGACAGTTTCAATTGTTTATGAAACGTTCTTTCAACGCTCAGAAGCGCTTTGCACCGACTTTTTCTTCACTACATGGTAAGGGAGAATTAGGTGCCACAAATGAACACAAGAGACGTATAGTAGTTGGAGCTTTCATCTGGATCTCTTATTCTGTTTTTGTGTCGGTCGTGTCAAGCTGTATAAATATTTTTGTACTATTGAGTGTCGAGAACGAAAGTTACATGTAAGTTTTTACAGGAAAATACTTGTATAAAACTTATGTTCTTTACATGTTTTTATTTTATTTTATTGGAAGACACCTATGCTTGCCTCCACTGGCATTATATTGTTGGTTTGTTTAATTGGAGGTGTAACGTCATGCTCACGGACATTTCCCTTGTCTGACGACAAATCGTCCACTTTACACTGTTCGTTGCCTTATTAGGGTGGAAAACCGGACTGAAAGCTCGTAAAAACCACACCGGGATTACCGGAGCCACATTGTGTGACATTCATATACCTGATGGGCGACACACGGACTCGATCCTGTAAACGGTACATTGAAGCAGGATCAGTGAGCCTACATGCTTTTCAATATATAGGCTATGTAGAGATCATGACCAATCTTATATTCAATAAATGTACGGGGAAAAGATCAATATCTTCAATATATAAGTAGAGATCATGACCAGTAATTGGCGTCAGTTCCGCTAGCGTTACTTTAATATCCGCTGATTTCCACAAGTTAGGTGCAAAATTAATATTAGTTTTTCTGACAGGCTTTTTTTTTCTCTCTGGTTATCGATGGATTGGTAAATATATATCACATCGACGTTTATTACATTCACACTTATCTGAAAATACAAACAGAATTTTATGACAGCTGTAGAATATCCGAGTTGTGTGGTATAAGTGTGTCTATGACATGGGTTGGGTCCCCTCTGGACGCATTCGAATATAATGACGTTAATTGGATATATTTCTACGACCCAATCACTAATAATCATGTATTTTTTCAAGATTTAAAAAAAAAAAAAACGTTTACGGCTCCATAATGGTATGACTTTCGAATATTTTAACTTTTTCTATTTCCGCAAAGTGTTCCACTCTAAACTCTGTATTCATCACGGGTATCGCAAATATAAATACACCTAATGGCAGAACCTCTGATATGCTAGAAACCCCCTTTGTCCCTTACACCGTCATGGGGCACCTGTTAAACCATATAAGTCTAAGACCATCCTGATTCTTACATATCAGCAAAAACTTTCTCTGTAGTGGAAATAACTTTTTTCTTTTGTTATTTGACAGATTTTTGACACAAATGACAAAAGGCCGTCATCTTCAGCGCAACCCCTTTTAAGCAAAAGAACATTTAAATATTTCCCTAACCGCCTTTATTCACAAAATATTTATTTTTTTCCGGCTCCAAAACACTCATGCTCTCTAAAAATTGCACAAAACGGAAACATAACCGACAAAAGTCTTTCAAACGAACATCTGGCAATAGGTCACAATTAGCAATAGTTTAAAATTTTTACTTTAATTTCATTTTAAATAACTCTTTTGTCTAATCACTAACTAAAAGCAAACAGGTGTTGCAATAAAAAAAATAAAAAAACTAAATATACTAATGTGATCGGAACTGTTGTAGCCAGGTATTACCTACATTATTACGCCCTCTGACTAATGCTGTCTTCCCTCAGCACTGGAGAAAACTTAACATTCCAACTCTGTCACAACATTTCACATATGGAACACACAGCCGTCATGTAAGTGAAATACTCGACGTAAATGTGACGTAAAACACCAATCAAATCTGTATTATTACTAGGAAAATCTGGCTTTTGTCTCACAGTTACTAAGGCCCCCTGCCATGGCTTAGTGGTAGCGAGTGCGCTTGCTAACCCTATTTCGATGCACTGTTCACAGGACCTCAGGTAGGACTACACTTTTAGGCTCCGGCAATCGCCGGGGTAGTTTTTACAAGGTTTCCTTTCGGTTTTCCACCGAAACAAGCCAAGGAAAAGTGTGAAGTCGACAATCCGTCGTAAATATAAGTGAAATACATTTGAGTACGACGTTAAACCCCAATCAAACAAACGTACAAAATCGCAGTCACTAACGGAAGATCCATAAAGCGATAACCTTATAGATCTATTATTTATTTATTGGCTAAAACAAGTGCGTTAGGTACATATATACATAATTTCTATCTATCCCATTAGATAGAATGTTGTTCGCTATATGGCTAGGTTTGTAATTGTCTTAAGTGCTCACTTACACCTTGATGCTGTCAGATCCTAACAGATTTATACAGCGGCAGACTGTGGTGATAGGATTTGCTCAATATTGACTGTTATCTCCACAACGATACAGAAGGCATTAGAAAAAACGGCTAAATATAGGAAACAAAATATGTTTTAGCAACGAAATAGATTTTAAACGTACTAGATAAGATAGTAGTTGTGGAATTTTATTTCTGTTTCACAGATGATTTGACTTATTGGATTACCTTAATTCAGGTACGGTTTTCTCTGTGTGTTAAATTTGACGTCAACGTTGTTTTTCGCTATGGGCGGTGCTGTTACGCTCAACGTATAACCTCAATAACAATACAATGTGCCATTAGATTAGCTAATGTCGCAATCGCATGTACGTCATCGCTGTAGTTGATCCGACAGGGCGGTAATATTCTTTTTTATTTTAGTTATTGTAGTTTTTTTTATATAGTTTAAGTAATCATCTAGACTCACCCAGCTACTACCATTGTTTTCACATTTTCACCAGAATCTTTAAGGGCATTATTGGACACTTTATTCACTGTGAAATATGTTGTAAAGAACATATGGGGGGAAATTGTTCGCAACGGCCAGAGGCAAACGGTTATCAAGTGACATGACTGGACACAAATATTAATCAGTGTTACAAAGAATAGATAATCCCAAAGAATATATAATCCCTATCTCAAATTGTGGGAAACAATTACGAAAACGGTTTGAAGGCATGGACAAGCTGTTAACAAAACAAACAATAAAATACATTGTAGAATCATAACTATTTTAATACCTCCGTACCAATGTCAGGAAGCAATATCAAAGGGCACAATTTACATTTAAATAGATGATATTGTTTTCAACATTTATATAAAGACTCTAAAGCAATTCGATTATGACTGTTCTTTAGATCAGGTATATGAATTGTAAATCTCGATATTGTCCTTGATTTCGTGCAGCTCTGCACGCAATCTATATTATTTATTAGGTATGAAAATACTGATTGTATGTAATTTGTCTTTCTCTGAAACAAAATGTTTAGAACACTTTTAAATAGGAACAAGGACAAGTAAAAATAAGAAAGTCTACATTAGCTGCCAGCAAGATAACAGAACATAATGGTCACAAAATAATTTATCTGTATGTAGGCCGAGGCTTTCTATGAAACAAAATGTTTAGAACACTTTTAAACAGGAACAAAAACAAGCACATAGACGGTAAAGGACATTTTATAAAACAAAAACGATAAATTCTGCATTATCAAGTTAACAGAAAATAACGGTCGAAAAC
>JAVFBW010194434.1:0-10173 GCA_034783835.1 Mopalia ciliata
CCCCGCCCCCTCAATGTTTTCATAATGGTTTTTGACAGTTTCCAATTTAGATAATTTCTGACTTGAAACGAAGATGGATAATGTATAGAAAATTAGTATCCTGTTTTAAAGCCCTGATTCCTTCTTGTTTAAATCAATGACACTTTGCTTAATACTTTTTATAGAGAGTTTTTCTACGCGAATTCTTCAAATGTAGTATATGAATAGTACAAGTAGCTCTAAATTTCTATTTAGCTGCAAAAGAAAATGTAAAAAAAAACTGAGAACGAAAAAATAAACGGAGTATAAAGTAAAACAAATTTCGTTCTTTTGTCTTCGAGCAGTTTATAACAAAGGGGGCGACGTAGGATAACTCAGCTGTATCTACTTTAATAAGCACTAGGCAATTTGTGGTGTAGTTATTCGGAACTTTCTTCCACAATGGTGGACAGTTCCGGTGTTTAGAATGTGTGTAAGAATTCAACAGAAGAAATTCTTATTCTCCCTAAATCTAAAACGAATATGAATGTCTAGCAGCCTTTAAGCAGGCTAGATACGGATCAATATTTACAGTCCAACAATTACTTCTAGGCATTGTGTCTATTTTGGCAAAACGCCATTAAAGCAAGGTTCCAAGTAGCTAATGCTTTCTTTTTATTTTCACTTGGATTTTAGTTTTGGCAAACATAAAAAGGAAATAGTATAAATATATATTTTTTTGTGTGAGTTCACATTTTCGCAATATTTATACCAGCTTTGTTTATTTTTTGGCCAAACGCCAATCAAAGTCATTTTAGGATAGGGAAACAGGTGAAAGTATTAAAAATATAATAATGTGTACATCCCTAATTTACAGGTATACAATAAAATAATTTAACAAAAATAAAATCGACGAAGCTTTAATACCCCCGTTGTACTCATCAAAGGGTTCACTGTTGTTAAAGCGATGCTTCTGGCTGCAATTACCCCTATACCCATTAAAAAGTTACCATTAAACATACTAAAATATGATACATGACTTATCGTTTCTTCGTAGTATAAAATCACGTTAGGGTTACTAGTATATACCTGACTACGACGAGTGGTAGCTAACATTTTGGGCATGGCCAACCCTATTCATGACGTCACGCGACTTATACTCGTGTGTGTTACGTATAAATAGCATGTGTGAACTGCCAATTTTAAACCCTTATAAGTAAGCCCCAAGGTGTGACAAGAGATATATTTGATTTGACTATATTTGTGGAGCTCTTCTGTTTAGTGTTAAAGTTGCAAGACATCGCCGGGTGGATTCGACTGTAGTTTAAGCAATAAGCTTCCCCAATGTTAAAAATCCAATTACAAAATAGATAAAGCTCGATTATAAAATAAGAAAGCATAATTCAACACAAAAAATAATGCTTGTTTTACCGTTATGCGTTTTATTGCAGGGAGGAGCATGGCTTTAAAATAAACCCAACCTGTTGGTTGAAAAACATGTTTAAAAATAACATTAAAACTAAACCTGTTGGGGAAAACTGTGTTGAAATTTTGTGGATTGTTTTTCTAATTACGCTAGAGCCAATTTAGTGACTGACGTTGTGGCTCATGTATGGTGAGAGTCTCATGTCAGATCAAAATATCACATCTCAATAACCTATTTTTGTAATTGTGTTTGATTCCCCTTAACGTGGAGAGAATCTGCCTTGGCTTAAACACTGAATGGACTGTTAAATCGGGTTATAATTGGTATGCACAAATGGTAACAATATTGACAAAATAAAATAAACATGAAAAATATTCCAACAGGCACGCGAGAAAAACCTACCTGCACGACAGAAGAAAATGGCGTGCACGCGATACATTCTCTCATGCAAGTACAAACAACACGGTCGAATCCACCCTGCACGCAAGAAAATCTCTAGTATTTTATTTAGTTTATTTGTTTTTCTTTTACTACAGGTTACTGTATCAGTCACACTAGCTTGTGCTTTGTCGTTCTCTTGGCCGGGATCGTCAACACATGTATTGACTTTGCCATTTTATATCAGATCGAGAATGCGAATGGCCACTCTAGACCACCCGTGTTCTGTGACAACATTTCACCATAGAGTATAAGTACCTGGATTTGTTGCTAATAAAGCTGATAAGTTAAAATTGTAGATCAACTCACTAATGCAGTATTAGAGTTAGGAATTATATATGGAGCGAAGTAGTCTAATCCAGGATTAGTGTTAGGGATTATGCATGGAATGACGTCATCCAATCCAGGATTAGAGTTAGGAATTATACAGGGAGTGACGTCATCTAATCGAGGATTAGAGTTAGGGGTCATACATGGAGCGACGTAGTCTAATTCATACATGGAGTGACGTCATCTAATCGAGGAATAAATTTAATAAACCTTTTGTTAAATGGCCTCAGGAATAAATTAAGATGACATGGAAGACAGTCACGTGGCTGATTAAAATAAAGTTAAATTTAAGAAAATTACGGTTAAGAAGATCTGACACAGAACATAATAACTTTTATTTCATTATAGGTTCTATCATACAGAATGATCATAACGGGGAATATGTCATGTAAGACATGAAGTCATTTTTTCTTGTGGGTCAGAGTTATTACAAAGCACAATCACTTAACAAAAAATTAACCTTAAACCTTGTACTTGCCCTTACACTATACTAAACGCTAAACTAATCCAAAACATAACTGTTACCCTGACCCTAAACTTCGAGTTAAAATTGACGCCATCTTACATGACGGATACACTTATTATTCAGTATTTGCCACTAACATGTATCAAACCCATTAAATACTGAAATTATTCATTAATAATTAATAAAGATGCCCGAAATGTGCTTATGTTGTTTGTGTGAGAAACCACGCAGCTCCTTTGTGCAGCCAACCCCTTTAAGTATGAGCCTTTCAAAGAGAATTGTTTTTACAATACTGTTTTGCGTCAAACGATATGTAAAGTACAAAAATCTACAACTTATCAATTTCGACGTCGTCAAGCCCATAAGAATAATGATGTGTTAGAATAAAAAAAGAGGTTTGACGTTTTTTCTTTACCTTAAACCAGATAGATAGCTGCAAATAAAAAAAAAGCCCAGTCCGGTGTTCTGGGAAGACCATCTCATTATTATTCACAGTTAAACACGTGATTTACGGTAAAAACAAAACAAAGCCTTAATTCGTAATTAGACGTTAGTCAGCCTGTTTCCGTAACTTGATTGATGAACAGTGATGTAACGATGAATTAAGTACAAGCCAGCATTCAGAAAAGTTCAGCTTTTAATTTACCTTAATAACTGTGTGGGTTATAAATCATGTCAACACATGTGATATAATTAACGATTTGGGGTAATATAAGGACAAACCCTGCAATGTTCAGACGAGGATACGGTAGAACTAGTATGCGCATTCGACTGGACTATTTCGTTGAGCACGTAAATAACTGCACGGGAGAAAGAAGTACGTACTTCACGACAGCATGTCAGTCGAAAGGATTTCTCGCATGTTGCTTAATATCCAATGTGGAGACGTCCTCGTGTGCTACTTCAATGAAGCCGGGTTATACGAATCTGTACGACTTGTACATTTGGGAAGTTTCGATGAGTACAGTAATAATTTCTGAGCATGCAATGTGACAGATTTACCGGGAAAAAATCTTGCTAGTCATCATGTGCGTCACAATGACGAACACGGTGACGTACAAGATGACAACCATTTACCAAAACATTCTGATGCTCAGTTTAACAGGCGTAATGATGAGCATGATAAAAGACATGGTGACGCACTTGATGACAAGTATTCAGATGAACGTGGTGAGTGGTGACGCGCACTATCACAACATAATGACCAATCTCCTGTGCAGGAGGTACGTTTCGTTTAGTTTCCGTTCTCTCAGCATATCCCTCTGCGATAGGCTCACCGTCGGAAATCCTGACAAAACCATTTTAAACCCGTTTCAAACCAATTTTGAGCTATTATTTAATGAACAAACGGATAACCACATCTAAATAACATCAGTAATTGTTATTCATGATAATACGTAATATTTTTAGCACTATAAGAATCAAAGGGATTATGTTTGTGATCGTTTACATAGATATATTCTCTGCGCAACCTCAAACGTTATCACACTCTCAAAGTTCTCTGAAGAACGTGGTGAGCACACTATACAGCATAATGACGAGCACTATGACGAACAGGATGACGCACATGATCACAAATATCCAGAGGAACGTCGTGACGCGCAGTATGGCGACCGGGATGATCAAGTTTGGTCTAGATATGATAACAGAAATGATGAAGATGGCGTAATAGATAACTTAGATGACGAATTCTGGAGAAAACTTCCAGACAATATGATGGCCACACTGGCTAGGAGATAGTGAGGATAATGTCCACAGAATCAAACATATTACAAACAATTTCGGCTAATGGTTAATCATTTTGTTGTTTGCTGTTGCGATTTCTCAGCCTTCACGTTACTAAACTAACATAATAATTCATAAGTACAATAAGGCATTTTTGGTTTAGGCTAGACAAGTAAATATTTGTTTGTTTTCAAAGGAATATCTCTCTGATTGAATTATCCAACACTTTGGTTGACAACGTGGTAAGTGCCTAACAAGTACCGGCCGCTGATTTGCCGACGGGCATGGGTTTTTATAACAGAGTGGTATACCATGGGTTTGCGGTCAGGTAGCAATCACGTATCACCTGGGGCTGTTTACTCGGGAAATGATTAGATTAATGAGGCGTCGGCTGGTCGTTAATCCCGGGGCAATCCACGGAGAATTGTGACCATCGCTCGTGATAGAGAACTCCACTAATTAAGCCAGATAGGCCACTACTTATTGTCTTCCATTCTAATAGATCGTGACATTGGAACAGGTTAGCTCAGGGCTATCGTTGTATGTTTGGTAATCATGTTGTACACTGATATATTGGACTCAATAAACACTATTGACGTTGATTAACAAGGTTGAGTGAATCAATAATCCGAGACATATCTAGATGTGTCCACATTCTATCTTTACGAAGCACAAATTTAATGTTTTGATTTCATCTTCGAATATGTTCCCAGTGTCTCTGCCGATTGTGATAAAATGCGTTAACGGCTGATGAACAAAACAGTTGAGCAATAATCTTTTGGGGCAATATTAAACGCTTCTTGCCTTCTGAGAGGTCTATACGAAGTGAATAGACATTAAGACACTAAAAACCAGCTTAGACATTCTCTCTTCGGTTTTGGAATCTGCATTATTCAATGTAGAACGAATCCAAATTCCTGAATCACAGGTTAGTAAATCTGAGATCTATCCAGATTTTCTTCAATGATAAAATAGATCAAAGAACACATTTCAGTGGTCAAATTAAGCACAAAGTCTATTTTCATATCGTCAAGTGAAAGCTGGTAAAGGGTTTATTGAACTGTGAAAGATATATTCCTACAAAAACAAAACACACCCAGCTTCTTTAAGTGGCATTTTGAAGTTGGACATATCATATGGTAAGGAACAACCTAATATGGATAACAACTTCTTGATTTATTTCACACAGCGTTTCTATCTTATTCCAGAGATAGTTTTCAAGTATAAAACACACTCATTCATGCAGTGATGTTTACCATATATTGTGCGGTGAACTGGCCTACATTCTCTTCGTATGCAGGGCGGGTAGGGAGGAGGGGGGGGGGGGGGTCGTTCATTTTCGGCCAGAACTAAGGAGTTTTGTTCATTTTGTAACCATCAACTACTATCGAGCACTTCAACGCAGACTGCAACTTAATGATAAAGCTGCGATATCCCTTTCTTACCAGGAAGTCCCAAACCAGTACATTTAATCAGAGTTACAAAACAAAAATGCAGCTGATAAAAATTTGATAATGTGTTCTATGGGTCAGCATAAAACCAAACGATTCGTTGAAAAAGGAATAGCTTTGATCCGCAGCTAAATGGCATCGTGGCGTAGTTTCCCAGGCTGACGGAATCCAGATCTAAATTAACGGAATGATCTTAAATTGTCTCTAGGTGTAGATAAAATCATATGGCAAATGATGCCAACGGGTAAGCCCAGAACTCCAGGCAAATCAGGGTTTCCGCTTAACCTGCTTTAGCAAGTAAATGTATTTTAGGCGCTCTCCTGTGTCCTCTCTTTTCATTGGACAATTCACCTTTCCTAAACCAATGAATACTTTAATATGTTAATAATTCATTTAACGCTATTTACTATTGTAATATCTCAGAGCTTCATATACTACATAGGACAGAAACTAGACCTCCTTTTCATCATGCATAATTACAATGTCCTCTCGACGTATCTGATACGAAAGAAAAAATTAAAAAATAAAAGAAATAAATTTAAGCAAAAAAAAAAAACACGAGGCGATTAATCGAAGTTTATTGATTCATTAAGTTCCCTAAAAAAAGGCGAAAATATCATCAACACAGCCACTTTTTTTTAGACATATTCGCCCCGAAAGTCCCGAAATAGAACAGCCACCCACAACGTGCTGAGTATAGGACAAGTTTTTTTATGAAATGCTGTAGTTGTTGGATTTTGTGTTTTTTGCAGTTATTATACTCTCATCAATGCCCGCCCAGAAAAAAAATCTTCATGTACAATTGTAGAAACAATCATTGAAAGTAAATCGAGTTGGCAATCTATTTGAATAATAATAAGTGTTAACATACCCCCAATTCAAGAAAATCGAGATCGAATTACACCAAATATAGGTATGTTTGTCTTCAAGCTGAAAAATCAGTACCGGGTATATAAAGCTAGTCTATGGATAGTGTGTGGACAATACACCCCCGGGACGGCCAGTTATGTTGGCGCTGCCCAGTTCCCAATTATCTATGATTGTCCGTTAAGCCTCTGGACGATTGGAATGAATCGTGATATGAAGGCAGCCGCCCATTGCCAGTGCTACCAATGTAGACGGTATTGTATTAACGTCAGCAAACACCTGCCGAGTTTATCGTCAATGGGAGCCAAATATCTCGCCATGCTCTATGACGTTAGAACTTTGTATAGAGCGCCGGTTAGGGTCTATACCGCTACTTTAGATTGTTGGTTTGTTTGATTGGGGTTTATCGTCGTACTCAAGGGTATTTCACTAATATGACGACGGATTGTCCACTCCACTGCACCTAGCCATATTACGGTGGAAAACTGAGAAGAAACCTCGTTAAAACCACACTCCGAGATTGCCGGAGCCACAACATGTGACTCGCTTATATACCTGATGGTCGACAGTCGGACTCGATCCAGTGGACGGTAAATCGAAGCAGGTTCAATTTAGTAAGCTCGCATGCTACCACTAAACCACGACCGCGGAGAAAGAGTATTTGGCACAAACGGCTATTTTGTTAAAAACTATTGTCTAAGTACAAGTGTATATATGAAGATATTAGAAACAGGAAACGTGAATGTGGTCTAAATCGATTTACAACACAGCTGATGTCATTTTCTGTTGACGTAAGAACTTACTTTCATCATAATCACATTCTCCTTCCCTCTTCTGATACCTTTGTTTGTTTCATTGGGGTTTAATGTCGTTTACTTACAGTGTATTTCACTTATATGACGACGTGCAGGCCAAATTGGTGACGGAAACCACCATCGACACCACTGGCAACAAACAAAGACAAGAAGGGATGAATACTGGACGAAATAAACTATTATACAGAGACAACTAACGTTCTTTTGGAAAAGGGGGCTAGCGGCCATGCCTTAGTGGTAGCATGTGCTCTTCCTATTCTGCTTTGATGAACCATTCACGGAATCGAGTTCGTCTTTCATCCATCAGGTATATGAGCGAGTCACACATTGTGGCTCCGGAAATCACGGCGGTGGTTTTTACGAGGCTTCTTCCCGGTTTTCCACCGTAATGAGGCAAGGTGCAGTGTGGAGTAGATAAACCGTCGTTTACGACGTTCAACCCCAATCAAATCTTTTGAAAAACATGTATAGTCTTAATTCTTATATCTGTTTATATTGTCAATGATTCATCCTTCAAAGGAAATGCCTACCCATAACAGGCATGTCACATGTGCTTTATTGGTTTAGATCGAATTTCTCTATTGATTTTTCGAATACGTATTTGCATTGTACTGGTTACTACAATCGCCCACAGGCTTTTTCAATACATAAATTTATCAGAGATCCACCAGTTCTCTGCAGCACCTAAGAACCAATGCTTTATTTCATCGTTTGATTGACGTAGGGCTATACTGATGGTGCTTGACTCACATATATCTGACACACTTTCGATCGCCGGCGTTTAGAGGACAAGGGACGGGAATCTTTCGTACACAAACCAATTAACGTGAAATAGTATCCATGGATAATATTTTAGGATAATCATCAGATGCAATCTCCTCTGTAGGAGGTATATTTTGTTTCGTTTCCGAGCTCTGACAAAACCGTATGCAATGAGCTCGCCGTCAGAAAAGTTGACGAAACGAAAATTTACCGTTTCAAAGTATTTTTGAGCCATTATTTAAGGAACAAACGGATGATCATGTCAAAATATTATCAGCAATAGTGATTCATGAAAAAACGAATATTTTTAGTGCAAGAAACGAAGTGATTACATTTTATAAGATTTTATACGTACCGGTAGCTATATATTCTCTGCGCAACGTCAAAAGTCATCGCACTATATTAATGTTTACTTGGCAGTAAAACAAATCAATGATCGTTAAATGGTATCAGTGGACAATACTTTAAAATTAACATCAGCATAAACATGCTGACGGATATCCCTTTTTGTCAGCGCAAGCGCAATGCTGAACATATCCTTTAAGAGAACGTAAATAAAAATATTAAGTAAGCCTTAAGTACACTTTGAGAAATAATGGTTGTTTCAGAGTTCTTTAGAAAAGATGGAACCATCTATATGGAACCATTTCGACAAAAATGGTTCTTTAGAAAAGATGGAATCATAAAAATAGCACATTTTTATTCTCCACATTAAAAAAGGGCTATTTAATGCGGAACAAATTTTGTCTGTTTTTGAGAACAGCGAACCCCGAATCGCGGTTTACTTATTATCGTATCGCGAAATATTATCCGCCGTAACACAAAGCAATCGTCTATTTTTCACATCTCGTACCAATTTGACTGCTTTCTGATAACACTATCCGGTATATCATACAGTTTGAGGTACTTAAGGAAACGATCCACATATAACCATGCATACAAAACGGTCCTAAATTGATCGGCATTATCTGCCAAGATGTTTGCTTAGTGGGGCAGTATACATTGATTTACAGTTTGAGTATTGAAGAGATTCGATTAGCCGTCTTTCGCTTTGGACAAATTGTGGGCGGCAGAATACATGAACAAACGAAGACAAACCCGTCATGCAGAACTGTTTCAGGTTAAAATACAAACAAAACACAAAAAATATAAATAAAATAAAAACGTAAATTGTTGCAATGCAATAGTCTATAGAAAGCACCGGCGAAGCTTTTCGAACTGGTAAGATATTGGTTAAACGGCAGTAAACACTGATTTACTCATTTACAGTATGAGTATTGACTGAGATTCGATTTGCCATTTTTCGTTTTGCTCAAATTGTGGGCGGTAGAATACATGAACAAACGAAGACAACACGAAGAGCAGCCGTAATGCTGAACTGTTTCAGATTTAAATACCAACAAAAGGCAAATATAACCAAAAAATGTAAATTGTTTCCATCCAACAGTCGATAGTTTGCTAAGGCGAGGCTTCCAATTCAGTGAGAACTTTCACAGAGAGGACGTTTGAATGCCATAAATAATACCTTAGTAAGAATATCTTCCCGAGAAAAGGCGGAAAGAAAATTCGTCGCCTCAAACCTATCTTCAATTACTACCCTGCCCTCTCAAACGCAAATAGCTGAGTTTAATGTAGTCTACACTTTCGAATCTTTTAAGTCCACCTAATCAGACTGGAGCTCTCTTTAGCAAAGTAGACGGTGATCTAAACACAGGATAGCCAATAGGCTTCGTGTAAATACATGCACAAAAGCCTCGCTTATGTGATACCGGGTTGTTCATGTTTTACCCTGTCTGACTTAAATTTCGTGGAATAGCTATATATAAAACGCATTTGAAAACCCAATTGCGGTAGTCAGTCGCGTCAGTTGGCCAACTCGTATACCAAATCCCAACGAGTTACTTAAACGGGTACATATTTCATTGCAAGACATAT
>JAVFBW010194445.1:0-10172 GCA_034783835.1 Mopalia ciliata
TAATACCAAAATAACGAAAATACTGTTACTCTTCACTTTCTAAAAGACACAAAAATTATTCAAAACAAGGCGAAGTCCTTCGATTTTCTTCCGTGTTGATGTTGTAAGCTAAGTGTATAGTTAACAGGGGAAATGCAACTTCAGTCAAAGTCTGTTATTTGAATGATTTATTGCGCGCGTATCCGTTTGATAAACTTCTGTCTGCCGCGTTCAAAGTTTGTAATTTAATCTGGAATTACTGAGTAAAGCATTACAGAAATGTGAAAAGCATCTTCACTCATGAAATACGAAATAAGGTCACTGAAAAAGGGTTGTAGAGCTGAATTGAAGCCTGAATCTGTTCATGGTAACAGCGATACAGCCAAAACGGTTGTTGTTATTGTGAAACGACAACAAATGAAGAGCTTTTCTACAAAAATATCCTTAAAAATAAGCAATTGTAAGCATAACCTTCTATAACCTATAATATTCCTAGATGTAATGGCGTTTGTTTATTGTGCGCGTATCCGTCTGCCATATTTATATACACAGCAGGTAAATTTCGACTCGTCGACGGAGATCTTCGTCTTTTGCTAGACAGATTTGAAGTTACTCTGTGATTGGTCAATTTAATAAACCAATCGAAACTGTGAATAAGGTGATTGCGTTAGATGTAAAAACAACAAACAAAATAGGGGGGGGATAATTGTATAGATCTGATTTCAATTAGAAACTTGCTCTGACAGTTTAACTATAGAACATGGGTTGATTTGTGCTTTCTGAATGTCCAGCTTTTTTAATATATATTATTTTATATGCCGTTTTTGGTAATATCAATCGGCAGAAACAAAAGAAATGCATGTTTCTTATTATAAATCAAATCACGTTTAATTTCTATTTTTTATCTTTATTCTCTTTATTTCAGTACGGAAGTCGCATAGATGTAAACAAAGCCACATATGACAGCGATCTCTACCGACCATGGGAATGCCTTAACACTCAATGTAGAAATGTAAGTCGGCTATTCATTTACGGTAAACTTTGTTCTTGGTGTCTGTCTGTCAATCTGTAAGTTAGTCGTTTTTTTGTTCTTTTTTTTTAATTTTTTATTGTTTATTACAGTTACTTTTTTTTTCATCGCTGGTCTTAATGAACAGCTATTCGGCTTGATTCTATTAGAGGTCAATACATGAAAAGACTTCAACATATGTGGAAAAGAGTTTTACAGATGTGAAAAACATAAGTAAAAAAGAATTTCACATATGTGGAAAAGAATTCTACATAAGTAAAATAAAAGCAAAAATAATTCGATATATGTAGAATAAAGGTAGAAGTGATAAAACGGCTTGCCATAATCTGGACCCCTGGGTATGGCAAGCCGCTTTATCCCTTCTACCGTTATTCTACATATGTTGAATTCTTTTCCACATATGTTGAATTTTTTTCCACATATGTTGAATTCTTTTCAACCTATATGAAATTCTTATCCACATATGTAAAATAAAGTTATTTATTAAGTACCCCACACAACTTGATTCTGGGATGAAAAGTACCCCTCTCGAGAGTGAAAATCATTCCAACCTCGCCTTCTGCTAGGTATGGATGATTTTTCTATTCCTTCACTGGGATTTTTTGTCTCAGATTATCACAAGCAGTTAAAATTTGAGCCTATAACTTAGTTTTCCCTTGATAAGGTCCAAGTGGCAAAACTTTAATTGCCTATTTCTGGCACTTCAGTTTTAAACAGCCCCTACATTTTCCACGACTTATTTCTAGAACTATTGATATTAGAAACTTCAAATTTGTACCATTGTAAAGAGCACAAAACGATCTAGTAAAAATTAACGGTGCCTCATTTTTTTAGAAGTTTGTCCTTGGATTTGTTTAATGTTTTCTGAAAGTTATATTTTACATGTTTGTAAGACTTTTTAAGGTGGGATAAACAAAAAATCCACTGTGATAGATTTAATTACATTTTTTAAAACTGAGGCACCGTTTACAAATTCTACTAGGTCAACTAATCTATTGAGTCTTAGTGTTATTGTTCTTCGATAAATAAACCTTGAAGCAGTCCATTTTTTTCTGTTGACATGTACTCATTTTATGTGTTATAATGATGTTAGTAACTACACAGAAGTTATCATCCATACCAAAGTCTTATGTTTAATTTCTTCATTTTCCAATTATTTTATAAATAATAATTGGATTTTCACCACATTCACAAATATGTAATCCTGTGTATTGAAGCTTTCCAAAAATATATACATATATATGTAAAAAATTTCAGAAATGCACAGGTTTAATCAGACGTTATTTAAACTTTCCTACGATAGTAGTCTAGTTTGTTGTTATCGACAACAAGGCACATTCTTCGAGGAATGTATCTGGGGAACCACACAACGTTGACTGAAAAGCGAAATACAAAACACTCAAAAGCCGAATGCTGCAACATATAGACTAGGATTAAACTTGTATTTTCTACTCTGTCATCTCTCTTTTTTAAACCATTGTCTATGCTACATCATTTAACACTGTATTTATATTTATATCAGCGCAAAATTTGAGTATTATTATAATTTTTATAATAATTATTATTATAATAAATATGTCTTTGTTCAATGGTTTAATTTTCCAGTGCGCTAAGCCCTGTGTCAACATACCACAGAGTACAACAACATGCAAGAAGGAATGGGTAAGTAACTCATTGAGAAGTTATTTGTACATGACTGCTTCCAAAATGGTCATCCAGGAAATAATGTTGTTTTCCTGTAGAGTTAAAATAACTGTTAACGGGAAATACCACTGATTTCCCACCTAAACTTTTTATCTTTATTTCATTTTTTCTGACAACCATGTATATTGCATTTGCAATCGAATTATCATAGTCTAGTCATGACGGACTATCTATTTCATGCATTGCTGGATGCTTTCAAATGAAACAAAAGTGACAGTTCCGCCCCCAAACAATAACAACAAACAACCGCTTATACATTTGAATCTGGTAATAAAAAAACTTATTTTATAAAACCGCATGTCAACTGTAAACTTGCTGAGCTTATGTGTTACTCTTATAACTATTTTGATATGTATATGGTAGATTAACATTACTCTTTTCACTTTGATGGCCAACTAAGCTTGTGTATACGCTGTGTTATGCAATGCATCCATAAGAAAACGGACACACTGGTGACCGACCATGTTTTCGACGTCAGTCCTGCCTTTTAAATTAATTAATGTTTTAGAGTATGATTTACACAAGTTTCAAGTTTCATTTCACTCAAATCCAATCAGGGTGGCACGAGAGGTACAGTGGCGGAAAGCATAATAAAACACATTAATTGTGATACACTGAAATTCCTTCGTACACAAAAGCAGCAACTTTGGATAGAGATTTCACGTTTGTGCTTGTGAATAAAGACTGAACTTTGAAAACACTTGGTTTCCTTAGCAATTGTTCTGAAAAATATTGTTTACAATTGTTTGTAAAGCTGGGCATTCCATAAGAAAATGGTATTCATCACCAACTGCTTTTCTGTCGCACTTTGTACACTTGAGTTCATTTCTTTTCTCTAATCTCCATCGACCAGTTTCTACAGGTAACGTATGATTAGAGGTACCGAACTTAATAAGAGCATTTCGATGTTTCTGATTTGTGAGTTGTAAGTATGCAGATGTCAGAAAATCACATTGTGTGTTTTTAATGATTTAGGTCATTAAATCACAAAGCACAGTAATTGACAAAAGGGTAGTGGTTGACAGACAAAAACAGAACAAACGTATGATATTGGACAACGAAAAACAACTATACTGAATATATACAGCAGTTGGTAACATTGGGAAATCTAATTATTACCATTTTTCAGTCTACAGAGACATTTTCAAATGTTTAGTGTAGTGTTGCATGAAAACAATTATTGCAAAATGGGGGATTGGGGGAAGGGACTAGTTAGAAATGCGTTGCACATATACACCCAATATATTGAAACAAATATTTATAATAAAAGTGCATATAATTAGATTTGGCTCTGATATAGACTTCTATGTATTGAACAGATGCATGGGTATAGATTAATACATGTTGTTGGGGTTGGGCCGGTGATTGGCAATCTGTAGTGATTCTTTAATTTTGATTTTAAAGTCTGTGCGACTTGTATCTAAAAATGCATGAGTGCTGAGATTAGAGTTGTGACCTGTAGAGAGACAATCATCTCCAAAAAATGAATGTTTGTATTTGCGGTTACATATATTATGTTCGGACAGACTTTCACTGAACAGTCGTTTAGTTTTCCCGATGAATTTGGATGTGCATTCTCCCAATTTTAGCTGGTAAACAACATTCGATCGTGGAAGAGGATCTCCTTTCATTTTATTTGTAAAGAAAGATGATATATTGCATTCAGTTTTGTTGACAACTATGATGCCATCAGATGGTATTAATGTATTTAAACATTTAAATTCATTGTGTATCCGTGTGGACAAAGGTCCTAAAAATTGTAATTGAATGAAAAAAATTGTTTTCATTTTTAACTGGTAAGCTTTTTTGTGGATATTAGAGTACTTTTGATCACGGATTTGTTTATTTGTATACATTTGTAAATAAGGCGTTCTTTGTTTTGTTGAAATGCCCTTTTTATGTATTTTAGTTCGTTGTGCAAAGGAGTATAAGTGCTTCATACTGTCCAAGTCTTTGATATAACAGATCGGATGAGGTTAATTCTATGGGATTGAGGAAGAAAACTTGCCCATTTAGTAAAATAGTCCTGTGTGAGTGATTTCTGAATATGGTGATTTTGGCAGATTGCCAAACACTGCGCCAACCTGTACAACAAGTTTTCCTCTACATAGCTCCATCTGTTCAATCTGAGATTACAATATACATATATTATAAGTCCAGGTTCAATGCATTGCAGTTTATATCATAGCCAAATGTAATTATATGACCTTAATTATACAATTTCTGGATAAAACAAACAAATACGAGACATCCTTAAGAAAGCCAAACCACAGTGAGACAAATTCACTGTCCCAGAGAGACATGCCATCAAGGAGGTTCGAAATAATATGGACATCACGGTAGTACAAGCAGATAAGGGGAATGCCTGTTTGGTTTTAGATACCCATCACTTCAAACAAATGGTGGATACCACGCTTTCAGACCATACAACATATCGACATTTGTCCACAAACCCAACTGGCAAACTGGAGCGTCAACTCAGAGCTTTCCTCAAACAACTTGTAGACAACAAACAGATAAGTAAAGATTTATATTACACCCTTAACCCATCCCATCCCAGATCCCCATATGCTAGAGCTACGGTCAAATCCATAAAAAAAATCCGATGAAAATCAGGCTACTTGTTTGCTCCAGAGACACAGTATTTTATGAATCTGCAAGGCATTTAACTAAACTGCTTGCCCCATTAAGTATTGAAGTCTCTTCGTACATTAGAGATTCAGCTGAACTGTGTGAAACTTGGGACAACAACCTCTATGAACAAATCCATGGCCTACCCATGGACTCACCTTTATCACCACTCATAACAGAAGTATTCATGTCTCACTTTGAAACAGAAACCCTAAAATCATCCCCAGTGAAACCGACATGTTGGCTACGTAAAGTTGATGACACACTTGTGATGCTGGGCCTTAATGACAGTGAAATAGACCTCTTAAACCATCTAAACAGCAAACACCCGCAGATAAAGTTTACCATGGAAAAAGAGGAAAATGAACAGCTCCCATTTCTAGATACACTACTCGACAGGAACACGGGTAACATTGTCACATCTGTGTATTGTAAACCAACTCACACAGATCAATATATCCACCAAAAATCCAACGACCCACAGAGTGTCAAAACTGGTATAGTATACAGACGTTAGCAAAACGAGCCTACAACATTTGTGACCAAGAGAATATAGATGCTGAACTTTCCCACCTCAACAAAGTATTTACGATCTATAACCAGTACCCTCCCAGCACAGTTCAGAAAGCTATAAACAGCATCCAATCACCTCCTACTACTAGACAAATTCAGGATTCCCCTATAAGGATTTCCATTCCATACACTGGACAAACCAGCTGGCAAATAAAACGGATTATACAACAAGCCCTTCCTATTGATGTGTTTTTCTCTGCGGGATCCACTTTAAAGTCAGCCATAGGTGCTACTGGTAAAATGGGGGATGTAAAGAAGGACCCTAAAGGCTGTGTCTATAAAATTAATTGTGATTGTGGCCAGTCATATATAGGACTAAGTTGACGATCGCTGTCTGTGCGAATCAAGGAGCACAAGGCAACAGCCCGCAATGGCACACTGGAAAAGTCCGCAGTGGCTGAACACCTATCCCTTCATCCCGATTACTCCGTCCTATGGGACAATGTCAACATAATTTCTACTAACACAAACAATTGGAAGAAATGCACGCGAGGCGCTAGCTATTCAGAATCTGAAACCTGAAATGAACAGAGACGAAGGACATTCATTACCCAAGTTAAGGAATGGGCTCTAATATAAGTTACCCCTTCCTCCTCCCCGCGCCCCTCCATATTCACCTATAGTTTATAATGTAGCTCTATCAAAGGCATCACCACTAACCATTTAATTTATCCGGTAGAATGTATGTGTATCATATATGAATTTCATATTGCTAATTGTGTCTTTACTCCAGACAGTATATTACTTAGATAGTTACTTTGGAACTTAATATTACACATGTAGCATGTTAGATATTTTATGTATGGTTATGGTTCACACTGTTCACTAGAACATTAGACCTTGTTTATTCAACTACTTTATAATACTGGTATATAGCTTCTACCTCTCCAATTTTTCTTTAGTCAATTTACACCTGGTGAAGATACAGGCATATGTATCGAAACGTTGTGTTCTATCACAAAAATAGAAGTGGTTATACAGAAATTGTATAATTAATAATGATATTTGATTGGTCAATATTTGTGGAGCTCTTCGGTTTAATGATAAAAGTACCTAGACATTACCGTTCTTACGGTTTTGTTAATATAACATTCTTTCTAACTGTCCAGCGAATGCTGATCGAGACTTGCAATTTAGATATTTAGCTTATAGTTTAATGTATACGTTTGGTTGTTATTTTGCTTAATGTCAAAAATAAATGATGATTAATTTAATTTCCATGAAATACGCGGTTTGCCATAACAGTTTAGACGGCTCAATGTAACGCACTCTGTCCCTCCCTATATCTCCCCCTTCTCCCTCTCTCTGCGTTACACGTCGCTGCCAACGATTGTTTGTTTGTTTGTTTGTTTGATTGTCGTTTTACGTCGTACTCAAGGGTATTTAACTTATAATGTCTACTTCAAACTGTACACAACCTTTTTGCGGTGGCAAACCAGGGGAAATCTGTAAAAACATGTGACTCGCTCATATACCTGATGGTCGACAGGCAGACTCGACCAGGTGAACGGTAAATCGAAGCAGGTTTACTTTAGGAAGCGCACTAGCTACCACTAAGCCACGGCCAAGGGCCCGCTGCCAATAATATTTCATTTAAATAATGAAGCAAAACATTTAAAGTGTGAGGTGATCTATATCTGAATGAATGGTAGGGTATTCAGATTCTTTAACAACTGATAGCAGGACAATATATCAAAACATACTCCCCTTATAGCTGAAAGAAAGACGAGACAAAACAAATCCAGCCAACTGACAACTCTTCGGGTTTAGAAACACGCATTTGCGCCATTTCATTTTTAATGGAATTTGGGGGTTGTTTTTTTTTTTTTAACTAACAAACTACGTAGAAAGTCTATGCAATTGTCGATCTACGCTGTGAAAAAAGTCCCAGTTTCACCCAGTTGCAAACGCTCTTCTTTGGCGAGCATCGGACAGTTTTACAGAAAGCAATTTAAGTCAGTTGCAAATTGCCGAAAGTGTCAATGATGTAGATCACAAATATACGCTTGACTTCAAAAATGATTCAATTATAGTGTTAAATCAAATGTACGGTTTTACACATTGTTCGGGGACGTAAAGATAATACAAATAACCATGCAAGTGTCATCGCACAACGACGGAACCAGTGTGGCGAACAAACGTTGCTCTTATACTATCCTGAGGTTTGTTTTACACAAAAAGTTTAAAAACAAAGTATGTAATTACACCCATCAATTCACATCCCAACTCTCCGCTGTCCTTAATTTATTGTTCTTAGCACAAAACGTACCTAAGGAATCAGGTATGTATGTGTGCTAATCACAAAAGGAAGATGAGTAGATTATATGCGATTACCACTCTTCAACTACATTAAAAGATGTATTTACTTCTCAAATACGGTAAACACTTCCTTTAAAATTAAACGTGCTTTATTTTGTCCATGTTTATAAAATACGTTTAAAAGAACACTACTCACTTGAATTATTCACCTGGAACTATACGCCTTTTCAAAAATCTTACGCACGCATCCTTACAGGGTACACTCTGTTTTGTGAATTGCCGTCAACAGGTGCGCGCAGGTAGAATATGTTTAGCTAGGTTATACACACAGTTGTCGACAGAATATCTAATTTGTTTGTATTCGGATTCTCAAACTACCTGGATAAGACCTTCAGACTGAAAACTCCCCAGATGTCAATGCATCACTAAAACTGGCTTAACCTACATGTACATGCGTATCGTGGGTCATATAACAAGTAGACCTGTTCATTCTGTGAACGGAGTTGGTACCATGGGCACAGAATACTGATGCGGACCTGCTTACATCGTGTGTTTCCGAGTATTTTTAACATTCAATTAATGCTCAATACACAAATACGCTAAACATATGAAATACTACACAATAAGTTAATATTAAAATGCTTAATTAATGAATAGACAACGGCAATAATAACAGACAAAGCAACAGGAAACATACGAAAGAATTGTTTAGATTAGAAAATACACACAATGGCCAGAACTTGAATACTCTTTATAGTCAGTAAATAAGCGTAAAAAAAACATTTTAAAGGAGAAAGTACATATAATGATGAGAAAATACTCATTAAAACTCTATCTCTACACATAAATTTCATTCGGGGTAGGCAGGTCTGCTGTTGTGTTTTTTTTCCCATCTCTTAAATAAAAAAAGAAAATTATCATCAGACATGCGCTCACAATTATTATCAGACATGCGCTTACATTTATCATCAGACATACGCTTACAATTATCATCAGACATGCGCTTACAATTATCATCAGACATACGCTCACAATTATCATCAGATATACGCTTACAATTATCATCAGACATGCGCTTACAATTATCATCAGACATGCCCTCACAATTATCATCAGACATGCGCTCACAATTATCATCAGACATGCGCTCACAATTATCATTAGACATGCGCTCACAATTATCATTAGACATGCGCTCACAATTATCATCAGACATAAGCTCCAATTATCATCAGATATGAGCTCACAATTATCATCAGACATGAGCTCACATCTTACACACTACTACTACAAGGTGTCCCAGAATAGTTGTAACCCAAATACATACAAATAGTTTATTACACAGGCCAGCAACTCCCACAAATATTACATTTCCTGGAAGCTGAGATGATAACAATTAGAAAACTGAAGATTTGAGGCCTCTTACTTGCAAGATACATTTTTCAGAGCACATGTTCCAAATGACAGCCGTTTCGCAGCAGACACGCTTGAAGCCGACGAGCAAAGTTGTCAATCACCCTGACACAATCTGCCTTCCTGATGGCACGAATGTTCTGGGTGATGGCCAGTATGTATTTGGGTTGCAAGTAATCTGGGACACCCTGCAGAACGCACAGAAATGGAATTTTGGAGGTTCACCCAATCCATAATAAACTCAGTCAAAAAAGAAACTTCACACTCCTTTGGATGTCGATAAGTTGAACATACGAGAAAAGTGGTTTTAAATAATGATTAAATTCCATTTTGTACCCATTAAGGACTGTGTACAATAAAAATCATGTTCATAATGTCACCAGTTCCACCGGAAATGCTACGGAAATGTAAGAGAGTAAAAATGAAAGCATGTGAATAGCGCGTATAGCCTCCATGAGCGTTCACAACTGCGACGCAAAGTCTCCTCATGGATTGAATGATGTGCCTGGACACAGCTTGGGGGATGCGTCGCCATAATTGAACCAACATGGCACCAAGTTCCTGCAAATTCTGTGGAGGGTTC
>JAVFBW010194456.1:0-10172 GCA_034783835.1 Mopalia ciliata
ATGTCTCTGTTTTGCGCCCTGTGATTGCCCCGTCTTTCCTTATTATGTTACCAGGCGCGTCGGGGGTAATTTCTTCACCCACTACGCTGACACGCCATCATAAGAGTGAAACAAGCTCAAGTACAACGTTTAGCTCCAACCAAGTTAACACAGAGACATCATGAGACCTGATTCTCAACCAGTGGTTGGTCCATGTAATACATACACTGATGACCCGATACAGGGTTTTATATTAGGCTAATAAGAAGAGACACATTGACCTTGGAAAGAGGCATGCCTTCAATATAAGACGACACGAGCGGGTTCGATTCCCGCGAACCGTATGTGGGTTGGTATACCAGCAACCAGCGGAAGGTCGTGGGTTTTCTGGGTTAATTTAGTACCCAGTTTTCCTCCTACATTAATGCTGGCCAATGATCTGTAATTGGGATTTAATCATGTTGAACCAACATCGGATGAATAAAGAAAAAAGACGTAGCCGCAGGGAAATCAAACCAAAAGAATTTCTGCTTTATTTCGTAACTTTAGTTACACGAAATAACGATCACAGCAACCCGCGGGAAAGCGTTTGTGTAGCCAAGAAAACAACCACCCATTCACGCGTCTTTTGGTTTATGTGCAACCTTGTTGGTATGAAGACTGACATGATTATAAAATAATGAATTAATAAAAAAAATAATAAAACAGTGGGTCAAAAATAATATAAATTGAATATAATATAGTAGACTTGCCTACCTGGAGTATTTTGTAAACATAATATCAGTTGAATACACCAATGAAATTAAAATACACACATACATTAAAATTCAGTGCTATGCTGTATTACAAAAATACTCATAATTGTAAGAAAATACTCCTTAAAATATCTTTCTAACACATAATTTTTTCCTGGAACACAGTTTTTGTATAGCCAAGAGTGAACCATGCAAGGACTCCAGTTGGAACTGAACACATGCAACATAGGCCTACATTGAAATTAGAACAGCATTTATAGAAAAGGCCGACTCACTCAAACGATGCCAAATAGCTGAAAAAACAAACTTGTTAAAGGTAAGGTCAAAATACATAAAACCAAATTTTCCTCTAACCCTTTCCGCAATTGACTTAAAAAATATCGCAAACTTTTCATTGGACTGCTGTACAAGCGAGAGACCAATTAGATGGCAATTTACAAATCACGTCGGTTGACAATATGCGAGCGTTGAGCGATTGTCAATTAACGTGTCTGCCATGATTTGAGCAATTTTTAACGTGGGGGACACACGGGCGATTATAATCGCCCGATCGCGGCGATCTGATCGCCAGCGAACTGGTCAGCAAAAGTTTTCCGCCGACTTGAGCGCACTCACGTGGCGATTGACAAAGCGATCCGGCGTATTTTTTATCTTAAAAAGGCCCCATCAGTCACGTGATTTGTCCAATATGGCAATATTATAACGGAAATATATTTACTCACCAAAAAAAATTAAGACGTAGACTCCAACAGGAAAACAGAAATATTTGCAAAATAATTTCGCTTAATTTCAGACTTAGTTTGCGGAAGTTGCCATTTTGTGTGTCATGTGAGGAGAATTCAAACTTTGCTTGGTTTTACAGAATCGATTCGCGCTGTTGTTGTGGTTTACATGAACACACAGGCGATCACACTGGCGATCAGTCGCTGTCGATTAAAAATGGGCCGATGATATCAAACATGTTTGATCCGAGCGACTGGTCGACCGAACAGCTTCGGCGATCATAATCGCCGTCGACGGTCTGAACACACATGGCGATTTTACCAGCGGTTTGTACAATAGCCGCGATCGGGCGATTGTAATCCCGTGTGTCCCCCGCATAATATAACTGAGTTTTTGTGAGTGTGGATCTACTCGTCAGATTTTTTAATCATTTTTGAGGGCAGTTAACAATTGACGAGAGGCATGATATGACAATGTTCTTTTCCACCTTGCTGCAGAAAGACCGTATCAACTAGATTCAAACCGGGAGCCCTCGTGTCGTAAGCATTGAGTATTATCTAGCTGTTTAACGCAAACCGCAACTGTTGCATCAACACGCGTCAGGGTGTCATGTGGCGGTGTTTCTATAATCTACTCCAAACTATACAGGGAAAGTCTAACTATAAAATTAACAAAATGTTGAATTGAGAACAATTAAGGTGAAATGCATGTTAATGTGCAGCTGAACGTCAGTTGTGATTTGCCGGAAGACAACACAATTTACGTCAATCTGCTGAATATCACTACATATAAACATAGTCCAGGTTTGTGATCAAACCTTCGATACCATATAACATGCAAGGAGGACGGCGAGAATTTAATCAAATTGAGTACTCTTTCATTCATTGACCCCCCCATAACTATATATACGAAAATATTTTTAGTGCTTAGGGCATATGCTGGGGCTATTCCGTCTGACTTCATTCATACCCATCCTCCAACTGTTCGAAAACCCAACCAAGTGCCAAATACACACTGATTTTATTTCACAAAATGCATATTAGTTCCACTTTTTAAGACTTGGAAAGTTACACATTTACAACAATGCATTTAAGCAGTCTAAAAAAGTGGCATATAGAAGTAGGGCGTATACATATGAGATGGAAAGACTTGGTATGGATAACAACTTTTAAGTTTATTGGATACCACATCATTTCTCTCTCATTCCAGAAACGTGTACATACAGTCTTCTAAGAACAATTTCTTTCTATATACTTATCAAATGTTATGTATCTTTATTCCTCTTCATCTTAGACTTTACATTCTGATTAATCATTCCGACCTAGGTATTGAGACAGACAACTTGATAAAGATGCTTTCTCACGGTACGATTTGTAGTTACGGCTTATCACAAAGTTGCAGCTTGCATTGAAATGCTATGTGATACTTGTTGGTTACAAAGTGATAATCTTGTGCAGGTTATATCGTAACTTATTGTATAAGATCTTGAAATTACTGATGTATGCCACCAATCAAATCAAGCATATGGAATGAGGCCACAAGACAGTACTTCTGCTTTATATCGCATGGTGCACGTACGCATTAATAGTTGCAATCGTATTTTCACGAGAGTTTCTATAGTGGATAATTTTTTGTTTATTAGTTTGATTGGTGTTTAACGTCGTACTCAAGGATATTTCACTTATATGACGACGGATTGTCCACTCCACACTATTCCTTGCCTTAATTCAGTGGAAAACCGGGAATAACCCTCGTAAAAAACATCCCCGCGATTGTCGAAGCCACATCTTGTGACTCACTCACATACCTGATAGTCGACAGACGGACTCAATCCCATGAACAGTAAATTGTAGCAGGATTAGGACTAAAGTGGATTAGACTAAGACAACTGTCATACCCTATGGCAGCCATCGCGCATTAATTTGCGCCAATATATGGGGCGCGTTAGCCGAGTTACCTGCAAGATTTGCTTTTCACTCACTTCCTCGCGTTACTAGTCATGTACAGGCTATCAGTCTAAAAGACACAAAAATTATTCATCAGTCAACATGTTATCTCTAACATCACGTGATGTTTTACCTAGAACAAATGATTGTAAAGAGGATAATGCACCTTAATGTGTTAACCACAGACTAGCAAATTAAAAGAGTTCAAAACAAGAGGGCCCCTATGTGTCTTTGAGTCAATGTCTCGACCTAGGAAGTAGAATCGATTCTATTTTAGAATGCATAACAGTTAAAGAGACAGAGTGTGATCGGGTGATGTTAGAAAGGTCGCACTCTTGGATTTAAAGATTCAGGATTTTAATCGTTTAAAATGTTATTATGGTGTCAAATTTTACCTATTTTATACAACGTTCCAAATTCTATTATGCAGCATTATGATAGAAGTGGAAACGTTGAGTCGGGAGACATAAATGTTTTTTTCAACCATTTGTTTCAACCGCAAAACTCCCATTACGGTGCAACACTTCCTTTTTTATCATTTATTCCGAGCAAAACATCACGTGACGTTAAAGATAACACTTTGACAGGCAGCCTGTACATGACAAGTAACACGAGAAAGTATGAGAAAAGCCAATCGTGCACCTAACTCAGAAAAACGGCATGTTAATGTTAAATAAATGCGGAAATTAACACAGTGTTGGTCGTTGATCTTTGTAGCTACAGCTCGTCCAGAAATAACAGACATATACGGAGGGATGTAATGTCCGTCTTGGTCTAAAAAAAACGCCGAATAAACCGTTAATGTCTGAAACGTTTAAAACCTTATGGACTCGTTCTTTGGTGCTATATTCTACTGGCTCACCTCACCGCCCTCGTGATTGTGGCAAACTAATGCGTAGTAGGTCTACCTTCGAAATTTAACTTTCTTCGAAATGACTTCGTGCACTCCAGACAAAATCATACGTATGAGACAAGAGCCAAACTAGACAAGACAGGTGGTATAGATAGAGCATAGTATTGTATAAGGTTACTAGAAGACGGCGTGGGTCTCGACTCACTGTGAGTACAGACGTGTGAAAACTAGCCTATTTGTTGACAGATTTTTGACAAGCCCTATCTGATGAGGGGGAATCCAATGTTGTCACAAGTTTAAATCCCTAACTCACTTCTTGTTAAGATAGGGCTCGCTGATGATTCGGTGAGCTGGGGAACGCGAGAAGTAAACTACCGGGAGGCCTACTATAGCTTTGATCTTGCCGCCTCGCGTGGTCTCATGGGAAAACACCAGCTAACAAGTTAAACACAAACAGCCATCAGTTGGTAGGGTGTAAGCTATCATTATAGAGGAACGCCATCAGACAAACTACCTATATATTTTGAACCATAGCACTAGCAATATATGGAAGATTTCCCGCCTTAATATTTATCAGAAAGAATTAAATAATTTGTTTTTCATAGTTTTGTATACGATAGTTCCAACAAAACAAAACAAAACAAATACCGTCAGCAATTGAAAAGTCGATTTTAAAAAGTTAAAATAATACTATAATAGATGAGGTAAATATAACCACGCAAACAGAACTGCACATAGAAAAAGAATGGCGAGCTTATTCGTTTGTTGTTTTATTTTAAAATCAAAACTTTGTATCTCCGTATGACAATCAAAAATACATTTTGACTTTAACTACATATAGTTCTAGATTAACCCCCAGTCAGATGCAAGTTCTTAGACCTTAATCTTGAGTTGTTATGGGTAACCTACCGACATATCGAGAGAAGGTAATGACCATTATACACAGTATATAAAGTATTGTCAGATATGTGGCCAACAAGATATTCGATATGGCTGTAAAATCAGCCTACAAATTGGTATTTCACGGATATATAGATTCGTTAAAGCGAATGACTGTTGCAAGATGTCTTTATATGTTACATTCTGTTGAAACATGTCGAAACGCAACAAATCTTATAAACAGTTACAAGAGCTTTTCATCCAGGTATGTTTATTGCATTTTTTGCTTCAGACAAATACGATCAATCAAATAATCAATCTATCAATAAATTAGCAAGTTAGACAATCAAGAAATTATTCAATCTTTCTGCCAACAAATCGTTCGATCAATCAATCCATCAAACCATCAGCCAATTGATCAATCAATCAATAAAACATACAATCAAGAAACCATTCAATCAATCAGCCAATCGGTGGTTCCATCGATGAACCAACCAACCGATTGATTGATCAAGCAATCAATCAATAAATCGCACAAATAATGCAAATCAATCAATCGATCACTTTTGTTTTCAGGTTTATCAGCCAGTTACCCCTGCACGCAGTGGGTGCCCGTGTGCTCTGTGATAACATACCCGGGCTGATCGGGCGCCAGAGAAAGTTGTGTCGATCCCACCCTGACGTCATGGTCAGCCTGGGGGAGGGGGCTAAAGAGGGTATCAAAGAATGTCAACATCAGTTCGCCAATCAGCGCTGGAACTGTACAACTTTAGACAGAGACTCAACTGTCTTTGGGAAAATTATGCTCAAAGGTAAGGTATCAGTGAATAACAGGCTTACATTATACACAAGTACTTATAGTGTAATTCGGAAAAGCGATAACTTCATTTTGACTCAATATTTCAGCATTTATAATAAATGCTGAAATATTGAGTCAAAATGAAGTTATCGTTTTCCGTAATAACACTACTTGTGTATTATGTTAAACTCTTCAGTGGAGCAAATGGTTTAAATGCTTATGATAAATATAAAAATCGGTTTTCTCGAAAACATTAACTAGGCCTATTATTTATTAAATGTGTACAAAAAAAAAAAACTATAAATACATTTTTTTCTGTTTATATATTGCGTTTATACAAATTACTGTGGGTATTTAAACTTATCGTGTTTATGAATAATTGTTGTGTGTTTTAAGTCCATTAGGTGCACTACTGGCTTTATTATCATTTATTATAGGCAAAACATCACGTGACTTTAGAGATAACACTTTGACTGACTGTCTGTACATGACAAAATAACACGAGAAGGTATGAGAAAAGCCAATCGTGCACCTAACTCGTTTTAAGAAAGTATATATTAACAGTGGGTTCGTTATTAGTTTGAACAGACTTTTTCATACTAAGAAAGACTATAAGTAGCGTCAAATTTTATTGAAGACAAGTGCCATCTACTGTTAGGATGGAGCCGCATTTCAGGGTCTAGGAATTATGACATATCCAATCAGGACCCAACTTAAGAATTTGAAAACAGGCAAAGCTAGTAAATTCTACAAGTCTATATACTAAGACTAGTGCCTTAGCTCGGTCATGCGCCTTTTAAAATGTGAGCTATTAGGGCAGCGAGACTTATCGAAATATGGGGAGCCCAAATAGGCAATCAAAGGCCATATACTATTGGGACAGGGGCCTCGATTCCATTAAGGTGCACTACTGGCTTTAATATGATTTATTCTTGGCAAGACATCAGTGAAGGTAAAGATAACACTTTATTGACTGCTTGTACTTGACAAGTCTCGCGAGAAAGTATGAGAAAAACCAATCGTGCACCTAACTCCTCAATTCAGTCAACTAATAATGGATTAGTTTTATTGAAGGCCTATAAAGCAGCGAGACTTATTGAAAGATTGGAAGGCCAGAAAGTTCAACAAAGGACATATATACTATATGAAAAGGGACTTCACTTCTGCCCACTATAAATAGGAATAAGTTATTTAAAACAAAAATATTTATTGTAAGTTAAAGATTAAGTTGGAGTCCCATTAAATAATAGTTCGTGCTAGCGTGAACGTACACCTCTATGTCGGAAGGAATCTATGTTTTATAAATAGACTAAATGTACTCATTTTTTATAATGTAAGTCACTTCTGTTCAGAAAAGACATTAAATATCCCAATTTTAATTAAGTATTATGCATATATTTAATATGTACCACCCCTAAAGAGAACGACAAGATAGTTACAGTATATTTTTATAGAAGAGAAAGAACATTTTGCTTCCATGTGGATTCGAACACAGCCTCTGGCTAGCAGGGGAAGTATATGCGTGGGAAGAGAAACAATATACAATGGGGCTACGGACTTTTTTCAGAAACGGTTACCTTGGTGTCTGAAAGTCTTGGTGCCCTCTGTCTAAGGGCAGTTTGTTTGAAGAGTAACAATGTTGGCTTTACTTATATCACTGGAGAAAAATTAACTTTCCACATTATGGAAACCCTTCACATCGTGGTTGTGCTATTGTCAATAACTGTTGGAATACACCGCCATCTTACAAGTGAAATACCCTTAAGCACGGCTTAAGACACTCATCAATCAATCAATCAATCAATTAATCAATTTATCTATTTATTGCCTCCGAGACAGGAAACAAGACCGCATCCACAGAACAATTGAGCAATCATTTAGTACGAATATCTTTGACAGTCGTCATAACATATCATTTGATTTTTTTACATTGCTTTAGTATTTGTGTTAATATTATATGATTGTGAATTCTTTTTTTGTTAACCAGATACTGTTAACATGTAGATATATGAACTCTTCGGTCTATATTATTATTATTATTATTACATTAATAAATAATTATTATACCACATACATATGCCTTTACTCTGGTCTAGCAGCATAGTTTTCCCCTCTTTAATGTAAAACATTTTTCTTTTGACCAACACGTTGTGTTTTACCTCACAAAAGGGCTAATGGTTGGTGGAGACGTTTAGCCATTTAGTTGAATAATTTGATTTAGGGCGATATAACCCGCTTTGTTTCATGACCTTGGCTTTACATTGATTCTGTGTACGTTTTATTGGCCAATTCAGTTGTTTTGTTTTCTCGGGCTGCTTGAGGCAATGATTGACCAGTAGGTTCTCAAATAAATGATATAAATTTAAATACGAAGGAATACATAAATATGACAACTTTTACCAAATTAGAAAGAAAAAAAATTAAAAGGTTTCATATTATATTCTTATATCAAAATTGACGAAAAAATCCCAGCGTACACACATTTTATTGTATAATTGGACCGGCACGATTACAAATTGAATTCCGATGAAGAGATCTATTGATGTATAAATTCCCCATAACCTATAGCGAAACAGTATATATGTCATACTAGCAGAGAAATGGACTCCCACGCATGCAAATAAACGACAATAGATCCGGCTGATACAGTCAAAGCGGTTTTTAATGAGATAATGCCTTCAATAAGGACAACCGTGTAATACAATTTTCGAGAAAAAGTCATATTTCATACCCAGAGGCAAACGGTCTTGTATATATATATATATATTAGTTATTATTGTATCTACGGGCAGTCTACGAGTCAAGCGAAATGTGCGCTGTACTACTCTCGGACACAATGAGTTCCGTATGGGGATAAATAGACAGCTAAATGTGTTTAAAAGTTATTTGTAGGAAAGATATATAGCGAAGATATCGTCTTTTCTAGTATTCTCAATTAGGGAGTCTGCTGGGAATTTTGTGTGGGTGGCGGGGGAGCTTCTATTACCGCGAAAATTAAGTTACCAAGATCACTGATAAACGCTTATGGTTTCCGTGACCCTCGGCTAAGTAAATCATTGAACACATAAATCACAACAATCATTGAGATCTTCGGGATTCCTGGCAAATTAACCTTGAAAATGGTGATGGTTTTTTTTATATAGTGGGTAAGCCTACATGTATTAAAGGGGAACACAACAAATTCGACATAAAAAAATATTTTTGTACATATTTTCAAAGCCAAACTATCTGTATTGCAGTCGCATTCGAGTAAGCAAAGCCGTCAATTAGTTAATTTAACAGGCGGAACTGGCGTCATTGTTCGAAAACACGTCTGATCACGAGTGTGTCCGTTTGCTTATGGATGCATCTTCAACATCACAACGTATGCATAAGCTTGGTCACCCAAGCGCCATGTTAATATGTTGTATACATATCAAAATAGTTTCTTGAGTAACACATATACGTTTAGCAAGTTTTTCAGCTGACATGTGGAATTAAAAAATCAGGTTTTCACGTCCAAGTTGATTTGACAAGCGGTTGTTTGTTGTTGTTATTTCGCTTGACGACGGAGCCCTCACTTTCAGCTTTATATGAGAACATACACCAGTGCAGACAATAGGTAACAGCCACCACTAGATGATATTACTACCGTGTTTTCAAACAACGACGTCAATTCCGCTTTTTAAATTAGCTAATTAACGGCCATGCCAAATCGATTGCAAGTGCAATGCAGATGTCTTTGAAAATATGCTATAAAAATAATAAGTTTAGGGCGTAAATCAGTTGTCTTTCCCTGTAAGACCGCCACTTTAGATATCACACCATTTATATTGGGTGTTGTTCAGGGTTAGGGCTGGGTACAAGTTTAGTATCAACCCTAACACAGAATTCAAATTTCAGGCTTAGGCTTACATAACGGACACACATGAAAAAGCTTCTCGTTGCGAAACACTGAAAAAGCAAAATGTGGACGAGGCTACACGGAGAACACGAGAACGAAAATTGGTTTATTTTTGGATACATTATTCACAACAAGATTAATTCAACAAAAATGCAAGGTTACATCATTTATTTTTTTACAAAGTAATTGATTATTTATTATTGTTGAAAACTGTTAAAATTCTAATAACGACTTCATGACTCTTACAGCATGCAGCCATCCTTTAAAGAGGAAGACCACCCCAAAACCGTATTCTATAAATAAGTAAAACTTTTTTGTGTGTAATACAATACATTGATTTCCATTTTCATAATCT
>JAVFBW010194467.1:0-10171 GCA_034783835.1 Mopalia ciliata
CCGCATGAGAAGAGTCCTTATTACAATGCATGATTAACAGCCATTTATTTTTTGTAAATTCCTGTTTCATGAAAGTTACATAACATAAAACAAAACATCTTTTAAAAAGGAAAATTTTGACAGATTAATTTTTGCATATCAACTGCCTTGCGTTAAAATGGGTTCTTCAGCTAAGTTTAAAGAAAAAGTCTTTGAAGTATGACTAGACATCAATTATTTAAACCCAAATTGAATTGTGCCAATTAGGATTTGTGTTGTCTGGAGCTGTACATTCACATAACACAATAGAGTGACACAGCAGTATTCATTTAAAAAATTACAAAGTTGTGGCTTTGAAAACTGGAACAGAATTAGGGGCTTTGGGTTTCATTTCAATAGTGTAAAAAAATATATAAAAAATAATGGGTCAATGATGTAATACATGTAATTCAAATGTTTTCGATATAATGGGAATATAAAACTGGAATTGTGCTGGTGACTTGCTGATGGAGCCAAATGACCTTGACCTTGCCAGCACACCAACATAGGAGTAAGGTTTCAGAGTGTCTGGTTTTGTACTCCCCATTGTTCAACATTCTATTTACTGGCTACACTCAATTGAAATATATATAATTACCAGCTCAGGTTTCACCCACTGGTCACAAGATATGAAAAGTCTATCTGTTCTCAAACTATCTGTCAATTATCAATTGACTCTTAGAAAGAGGACCTATTTGACTGTTAAGCAGACTTAGAAGAAATTAATGTGCAAAAAAAAAAAATTTATGTGAGTAAAACTACATCATCCTGTGTATTTTTACAATATTATGTAGAACATTTTTATCTATATTTTGACATGGCTCAACAAACTGAATTTGTATCTGTATATTGACATGACTGTGTAAACTTTTGTGTGTACTTTGACAGAATTGTGTTGAAAACGACTTAAATATGAATTGTAATCAGAAATATAAAAAGATGTGCATGAAACTATCTATAATGCAAGATATAAATATTACATTTATACAAAGATCGCACTTGACAATGATTTCCCTGCAGCTTTGTGTGCAATTGCTGTTTTAAACAGATAAGTATACATTTTAATAAAAATTTCATTTGAAAAGCCCTTTCATAAAATTAAAACTCCAAGCTGTTAATTATTGTTCAACTATAATCAAGTTTTATTGAATTTAAGAAAACTGCTTTTGTCCCTCAAGATAAATTCCATCAGTCCCGGTGCTAAAGAGAAAAGTTTTATCAAGGGTTTCAATATTCCATCGCAAGTCGGTTATGGATGGATGGATGGATGGATGGATGGGTGGGTGGGTGGGTGGGTGGGTGGGTGGATGGATGGATGGATGGATGGATGGATGGATGTTTTAGGCCAAGTGTATGACTAGGATGTATTCCAACCAAAATTGACACTAGCACAACTAAGACATGAAGCCTTTCTATAAAGTTTGAAAATTGATTTTCCCCCAGTGCCAAATAAAGACAGCAATGCTACACTTTAAAAAAGCTGCCCTTAGCTAGAGTGCCGGCTGCTTTTTGAGAAGCAGGCAGGTTAAATTGTCAGTGCTGGGAGCGGGCAGGTAGGTCTGTCTTACTGGGCCAAGTGAATACTTCACAGCCTGTTTGGACAAGCCTCCGTTGACATTCTTCAAATACCAACTTCAGCCCTACACAATACAGCTCCTTGTCAGAGCCAGATAGCCCTTTAAATAACCCAGGAGACCAGCCTCAATAGAGAGTCGGGAGTCTCTCTGTTGGAGTGTGAGAGACAAGGACAGACAACTCAGTATAGCGCACGCTACACAAGCTGTAGAGGTGTCCTATTGTACAGGGGCAAATAAAACTGGGAGAAAATTCACAGATTAAAACCATAGGCTCCTTCCAAACAGATGTTGGTGTTTGTACTAAAAAAAAAACTGTTTTAGATTCAAATGACATCGCATCATTCGTAAATTTTTGCATCTGGCAAGATGAAATCCAGAGATTAACAATAAGAAGGCGTATTCTCAAAAGCAAGAATATAATCTATCTATCTGTACTTGTCAATAATATTTATCGTGATGGGTTCCTCAACATCATACTCAAAAGTATTAATTCGTATGATAATTTATATTACTGAAGACCAAAGGGAAATATCATAAAATAAACACTGCAGGCTAAGCACAGTCATGGAAAAACTCCTTATTTATATGTCAGGTTTGATTTGTGTTTAAGGATGTACTCAAGGTTATTTCACTTATATGACAAGAGATTTCCACCCTACACTCTTCCTGGCTTAATTTGGGTGGAAATTAGGGAAGAATTTAGCTTACAATACGATTTAGTACTAGGCTTTAGGAAAACTGCAGTAGCCTATCAACAAATATATGTTTTGTCTCTCTTGACAGACATGTCACTTAAAGCCATAGTAAAGAAATATGCCAAACCAGACCCAGTCATAGTACAGGGTACACTAAAACACCCACAAATTTCATCCATAAAATGACTTTTTCGAAAGAGACTAAGAAATTGAGTCTGCGAGGCAAAGGATTATTTTTCTGACAAAAGACATCTAAATTTCTCCTAAACATAAATTTGTTTGTTATTCACTTCAACATTTGCACAAATAACAAAAAGGTAAAAAATATTCATAAACAAAATTTTAGTCCGGTCTTGGAGACAGTGCTTGAAGGCATGGTGTAAAAATTTTATTTTCTAAAATTTGAGAAGAATTTTTAAGATATTTAAGAAGAAAGCTGTGTACCATATGTTGTAACTAGCATGAGTCCACATCTCCAGTGTGTCAGTACAATCAACTGGTGGCCAGGGCCCATTCCTCTATATTTAGACATTATTAGAGTTCACAGTCTGTACAATACAGTCTTGACAGAGGATAATGTTACATATACATAAAGACAATCAGGGCCATGACAGTCTTCATGTGAGGCTCCACACGGTGAAAACCTAACCTGCACAACTTTAACATGCAAATTTTAATTAAGCAAATTTGTCCTTAAAAAAATGAAAAACTTTGTACAGCAAACCAGCAAATGAACAGGAAAAATATTTATTTCTGCTAAATTTAAGTTCCATGTATACAATTTATCATCAAAAACATAAAATTGCACTAACATGCACATGTATATACATTGTCTGTATAAACTATTGCAGCCTTCCGACATTTGTTTTACATGTGAAGCAAATTTTTTAAAAAAGGTTTGTTTTTTTTAAATTTGTACCCAAGAATATTGTTTGAAAATGAGGAGAGTAAAATCTGCCAAAATGTATCAGTTTTCCTGCAAACAAAGATTTCTGGACACTCGGCACACTACAAAAAAACTAATGAAGACTCGAATTAACATGAGAATACAGAAACAGTTGTGTTACTGTGGCAGTTTGCGGTAGAGTATTTATTTAAGCACTAGCTCTTAATACCACATTAATGGGGAAATTTCTCCATGAAGTTTTTTTTTCTCTCTCGAAATGTCTTAACGTTGCTAAGACTTTACATCCTTCATTCAAATATTGACCTCGGGATGTTGCCATGGTAACTGAGACATTCCACATTCGAAGAGGTCAAAGTTGAGAAAAGCTAACAAGAAAACTCCGGTTCTTGAAAATTTTTTGACTTAACACTTCAAAGGTGAGGGAAATAGTTTGAATGCATAAATTAGCAATGATCTGTAAAGGAATGACTTGAGCTACCTCAGATTATTCCAGCCTGTTGCTTCGAACCGAACTCACAAATAGCCCGCTGTTAAAATATTGCAGACTCTCCTTAACATTTTTGAATAGGCGCTAGGATTAACAAAAAACTTAGTCTTTTGTTAATTAAGATTGTTTATTTGTTTGTTTGATTGAAGTTTAACGTCGGGTATTCCACTTATATGATGATGAATTGTCCACTTCACACTGTACACAGCCTTATTACAGTGGAAAACCAAAAGGAAACAAACCCCTGCAATTGCTCGCTCATGTACTGTTAATTAAGAAGAGAAAATGCTACAATGGGAGTCTCGTAACGTTCCAAAAAGGGCATTGAATGCGGTCCTCTGACGTCAAAACGGTCGGGATTCATGGACTTTTTAATGACATCACAATGCTCAAATGTGTGTGACGTACTGTAAAACCTCCACGACCATGAATGTACTGACATCAGAGGACCGCTTTCCAAGGATAAAATTACCTCCCTTGCCAACTTACAAAAGAGCTTGGAACAACATTGAGGGAATTTGAGAAGTTTCATTATGCTCGGCGCCAGGTAAACTGACTGTCACCTACATGTATGATTAAAAAACAACAATAGAATAAAAATAAAGTCATCAGAAGCAGTCAGATTCATAATATCATTCAACCCTCAAATCGTAATCTACGAACACGCTACATATTTTGCTTATCTGTTTCCCCAAAAAATTATTTTATAATGACTTACTTAGAACAACAACAAATTATATTGTGATAAAACAAGTCCTCTCTAAACTTTATTCCCGACAAACAATTGTTTACAAATAGCTGTATTTGATATAAATTTCTTTAGAGAATAAAAATTATCAATCAATCAATAATGTATTTCTTATCAAGATTTGGTAGATCGATCCTTAATAAAAGTTTGTGATTATCGTCAACTGCATGATTGTGGAGAACAGACCCAAGATGGTTGATATGTATACTATGGGCATTAGCAATAGTGGCCGTTGATCAATTACAACTCTCCCTTGAAATAAAAATACTGTTGAAAGCAAGGAAGGCATACTTTTCACTGAGAATTACTCAAAATTAATAAATTTTTTGGTATAGGAGACAGCCTTAGTTACTGTCCAATCTTGAAAGAGAATCAACAAGGCAAATGAGAGGCGATTCTGTTTCAACAATGGACAGCTACGAAGGCGCTCTCCGACTTAAACGATAGTCCCTACTAAGTTATGTCACTGTAGACTGTGGCTATTTTTGTGACACCATACACGAAGTTTTATGTGAATGAATTTTCACGGTTTACCTTGTAATAAAAAAGAATGTAGGGAAACAGTACATTCTTAAAAAATCATGTACACTTAAACAATGGTGTGACATCACAACTATCGTTTTAACTTGAAATAAAAATACTGTTTTAACTGAAGAGGACCTAGTTTTCCCTGAAAACTTTACAACTACTCAAGAATAAAACACTGTTTAAACTATAGCCCTTCTATTCAATAGCCCCGTGAGGGAGCGGGTGGGCCATGGCCCTGCAGAATACTCCCTCGGCTTCCTCCGTCGATCGTAAGAGGCAAGAAAAGAGGTTGCTTTCTGTTGCCCTGGTGTTCGCAGAGCTAAAGGGTAACGATAAACAAATTTGTTTGTAATGTTCTGTATTTTTGTCCATCGTCATATAAGAGAAATAATTTTGAATACAACGTTAAACCCCAATCAATCAAACAAACAAACCCTAATTACATGTAGATTGTCATAATCTGTCTGTCTAAAAAGTACCCTGTTTTGTCTCCTCATTGTCTGTATCCAGGGAAGCCTAGAGAGATTTTATTACACCAACAAGGTCCTTTTATATGCCATCATATCCATTAAATAATGTATGAAAATATTTGGACATTTTTTTATATGATATTGATCAATAAAAATTTAACTAATTCAATAAGCAAATAAAACATAAGAAAATCATAATTTCTTGTTTACAGTTGAAGAGAAAGCTGATGGTTCCAACATGTATTATACTACGAGTCAGAATAATTACCAAACAGCCCTCGGTATGATGAGGTACCCAGACAGGCTGGAGGAATATGAAGGTATTCTGTTATTACGCTGAATTACATACAGCTGAGATGTGAATTTGCATCTTATAAGCTGAGTTTAATTGTATTGTTAAAATGTATGAAACATAAATGTATGAAAATATCATGAAATAACTTTCAACATAAGATGTTTAGAAAAGAACAAGCCATCATTGCCTCATTTGAAATATATTACATTCATGTGAAAGTTAGAAAAAGGGAGAAAACATTTTTATAGAGTGCCTTGGACTGTTCCTGAATGCCTTATGCTGTAATCATGTTACATTAATATCTTGTTATAATCGCCTGGTAATGGGCCATTGCTTCTTTAATACATCAGAGTAAATCCTTCAATAAGGTTAACATCATCATAACATCATCATTCAACATTTGGGAGCTTCGAATTGTTTCATTCTCCAGCTATAGTGATACAGAGACAGACAGATGGACATATGTGAACACAACATTGCTTCTTGGCCAAGTTTTGCCTGATGGGTGAAAACAACCCGAACAATAAAACCACAGGTTTACAAATTTTGAGCTATGGGATGAACTTGAAACAACACAAAAATGAGAAATTTCTTAAGTATTCCAATGTGGCATTTACAATCTGTTTGCACCACAACACAAGAAAGTACTTACTGATTAACATCTTCGGTATGGTTTAACAGAGAGATTTATTTTGGCATAACTGTTTCAATTGTAGATTTACCTGGTTTGAAACAAACCCTAGAGCATAATTGTTTTCTAGATGAGTTGGTGTTTTGGATGGTGAAGTATGAGTTTCCACAGAAAATAGTCACATTACTGCTGAGTTTGTTACCAGATGATGTCTATAAGGTTGGTTTGTTTGACATACTTATATGTATACTATTAATGGCACTGGGGTAAAACCCTTGAGTCCAAATCTAAATGTGGTGAAATTGATTTTTGTAGTTAAGCAAGAATGAGTGCAGAAAGAAATTAATATTATGTCACAAATATCATTTAAAGATAAGAATGCACATATCCCAATGAAAAAACATCAAACATATCACAATGATTTACGATTTATGAACTATGATTATTCCATTGTTGTTTGTGCTCTGGATGTGTTTTGAAACCACTGTTGAAGAATGAGCACAGAACACATCCATTGTCATTTTATGTTGCATAGCTTCTGATCAGTATTTTGAGATCCATTTTCGGCTGTGGATTGTTCCTGACTTTGGTATGTTAAATTATTAGTCAGATTTCCTTCTTTAACTAAAGTTGTCAAATCATTAAATTTCAGGAGGCTTTCACACAAGCTTTTGTGCGACACTACACTAGGATCTCGATGGTGCTGGTCAGTACAACTGATAAGGTGTCAGTTGCTAACCGTGTCGTACATATCAGTGTCCAGCTATTTAGTAATGAAGTCCTATCAAAGAAAATGGCAGATGAGTTGAACTTGGTGTATATTCTCGTTCTGAGCTTGGCCCGTATGGTGGAATGCATGCTGTCTGATAGTTACTTACAAGGTACAATAATGAAATAAGAGTACACATTCAGTTTCTTTCACATTTTTTTTAATTTAAAAAGGTGGATATGAATCTAATTTTACTGTTATTATGTGATAATATTACCTCCATTCTAGATGCTAAATGTATCCATGACAAGTTGAGACTAAGATCTAGTTAGAAATTTGTCTCTGGAAGTTTATCTCACACATAAGAGGATTTATCCCTTTAAATAAATCCACATCCCACTAGTAGTGTTTTTACAATTGATTTTTAGAATAATACACTGTCCATTAATTGGCTTATGAAGTAGTTATATAAACTTACAAGTAGTATCCTTTCTTAAAAAATACTGACAAGAAAAACAAAAGAAAAAAAAAATTAAAAATAAAGTTAAAATATACATTCATATCTACTTGTGAAACCTGAAATGATTTCATTCCATTCAATACAAAATTCTTCTCAAAGAGAATTGCATTATAACCAGCCTTTGTATAGGTGTACTGTGAATCTGACTGTGTTTTCTTCAGTCAGAGTGTGATTAAGGGAGGAGGCACTTTGGTACCACAGCACACTAAATATGATCCCTGCCACCCAGCTAATGGCCAGCTGTTTAAAGCTTTACTTCTAGTAAACTGGTAGCGGATTTATACAATTGTCTTAAGAAGTGACTTGTTATATATCATATCAGGGGAGTTTCTGGAAATATATTCCAGGTTCCTAGCCCTCTGCCCCTGTTGGGGAGCGGGTGGGCCCTGTAGAATACTCCCCTGGCTTCCTCTGTCGATCGTAAGAGGCGAGAAAAGAGGTTGCTCTCTGTTGCCCTGGTGTTCGCAGAGCTAAAGGGTAACGGCAAGCAGATTTGTTTGTGATGTTCTGTATTTGTGTCCGTCGTCATATAAGTGAAATACCCTTGAGTACGACGTTAAACACCAATCAAACAAACAAATCTAATAGTGGATTAAATGTAATAGCGCTTAGAGAAACCTAACCCTGGCGCCAATATATCAATTTACCACCTACATTGAGTTTTAAAAATTGGTAAACCATGGTCACATGGCGGCAAAATTCTCGGCCGTTGAAACGTGGCTCGTAGCCATACACTACCATCCCACTGCCTTTCTTCCAAAATTTGTATTTCGCAATAGGCATAGCAACAGGATTGTCCTGTATAAAGATTATCCTGGGTAAATCGCAGGATATATTCAATTTACAAATCGCATGGATACAGCAGTATACCTTTCCATCGGATTCATATTGTAAATAATTGGTACCAGAAGCTCTTTTTATATGTATGAAACGGAGTAAATTAATATACAAAAACTGAGAAGTTTTGCGGAAAAAAGCAATGCTTTGGACAGTTTTAAATGTTCTTTAATGTCAAATGAGATAGCCCTGGGATTTTATTTGAGCTCTTCTTCACATCATTGTACGTCATACTTTTGATAATATCTCTCACGTCTAAGACATTAGAAGGCTTTAACATCTCTTTTCGATGTTATGATCAATATACTATCCCTTCATGCCCTTTACCCTAGGATATTTTCCGAAGAAATTTCGAGATTAGCCCTTTAGAAATCAAAGAAAATCGCCAATGCATAATGTCGTCTTCAAGCTGACTAGAAAGGACTTAACGTCTTTTTAGGTATGCAGTTCTTGAAGTCTTTATAATTGAAAACTGAATAAGATTTGTCGGAAAAAAGTAATAACATAAGGTAATATTTCTTTGTATTGATCGGGTAGGTGACTACAGGCTGCAACCACGAATACGATAGTAAATCAGCATGGCCTTGTCATAGATAAATGAAGAATTGACACGATTTAACCCAGAAGCATCAAAATCCCGCCAAATTAGGCAGTCAGTCAAGTAATTAGACGAATTGTTAATACACATTCTGTAGGCTATATTTATATAACTACTTTTGGGAAATTCCCATTGTTTGAGATGTTTCGACAGCGAGATGTTGACCTTGATCGGAATACTAAAATAGATCAAATCAGTTCAAGTAGAAACTACGATTCACACGTGTTGGTAGTTCAAGACGTGTCAACAACAAACGAAATTTTAACAGTGACTAGCTGTTTCATCTGGGATATTGTGGCCCTTTAATATGGTTACTGTTTCCACTACACAACTGCTTGAATTGCGTTCACATTGAGCTATTGATCAAAACAATTTTATTCGAAGCAAGACGAAAAAACAAAACACAACGGAAACGATTTATGTAACCACTAAATGGAATCTTACATTAACAATATGGTTTTTACAGTATGAATGTAATGACATACAAAACAATTCTTATTACACTTATGGATCCTGACATAAATATGGCAGTAGAGAAATCTCTGGTAGTTTCCGTTTATCTTTTTCAAATAGAAGTAGGACAGAATGGTTTCATTAAGTTAAATAGCACTAAAAACGGCGTAAAATCCCTCCCGAAAAATACATCAATCTATATTTTGAGAAATCTCTCTGATCTCTTGAACTAACACATTTTGCTCACTGTAGGAATTATGATTTAAGAGATTAGTTGACGTACCTGACGTCATTGCTGGCCAGGCAAGATCGGCAAAACAAAATTTATGTTTTCATTTCCCTGTGTTTTATATTTTTAAAGAAAGAAAAATACTTCCTATCAGACTCAGACTGACACCGACATAGTGCAAGGTTGTTACATAATCTGGATTTAAAACACCACAGCGTCCTTTAACAGCTTATCAGGTCTGAAATGAGCCATCATATACGGATAAAGTTTTGAAGAGTTATATAAGAAACATCTAGATGGGTTTGCGTTAAATCCGTGTTGCAGATTAAAAGATACTTTTTTCAATTTTAATACACATGTCAAGCAAGTAGTGAATTGGTTTCTTTTGACAATTAGGTATTAAAGCTGTTGGTTATTTTCCATGGAAACAAGCATTTTTGGAGTAAAGCTTTTCTGGCTTGATGTCTTG